>VDFB02086081.1:200981810-201069166 GCA_007258455.2 Sequoia sempervirens | reverse complement strand
TTTAGTTTATCCTTTGAAAAGACCAGTTGAAAATAGTTAGTTTGATATAAAAGGGTTCAGAAAGGTTTTCTATAGGTTTTGAAATTATGGATTATATTTGTGCTTAGTGATATTTATCCTTCTATTATTGTTAGCTTATGCTTATGACAGTTTCAAGGACATGCTATGTTTGTCTAGAGAAATATTTGGAGGCATTTGTATAGTGTATGGAGAGGTTATTAATTCTTCGTTCATATAAAGCATATAGAAAAATAATATGGAGTGTGTAAATGTACTATTAGATTATAAAAAATTACAACTACATAGTGAACAAAACAATAGTACGAGTGGATATAGCTTTACACGTTTGAATACATTGGCTCAATTTCTTTTCATATGCATTTTATCTTTATATGCCATTTTTTTCTTTTGAGTGATGAAATTTACAAACGAAAGTTGTTTAACTTTTGTTTTTTTCACTTTTATAAGTGAATTGGAGAACCTAGGTTGATAGTGCTAACGAGTAGTCTAAAAGTGTGCTATTTACAGAGGTGACTTTAATATTGGATAACCCATGTGAATGAATGAGAGATTTTAATGACGTCCATGAGACCAAGCGGCCTAAGGGATCGAGAACCAAAAAGCTAAGGAATCTCCAAACTCTTTTCCATGTTGGACTTTCTTTATGAATTTGACCAAAAAACTAGATGTCTTGTTGATCTCCTCAAATAACTAGTGCAAATTGTCAGCCTTTAGGTTGCTCTCATATTGGGTGCAGATGTCCCTATAAACAGCGCATTCCATGATAAAGTGTCATTCCGTCTCCACCACCCCCTCATTACAAAAAGTTCAGATTCTATCCTCCCACACTTCCTTGGGAATTGTCCACCTACCAGTCTCACATTTGAGATGGTGCGGACCAGTCCTCAGTTGAGCAATTAACATCCTTGCTTTACCTTTAATAGCTGCTCCTAGGTAGGCTTTTTCATTGTGCTCCCAAGTAGGGTGAACTCATTGACAGTGTGAGTTTTCTTTCGCCCAATCGGATTTGTCCACATGGCAGTACTGAATTTATTTGCAACATAGTTTTTTATTTCTTCATTGGTGTTAGGGCACTCGTGCAAGCTAATGTTCCATTTGTATAGCCACTTGTTATTTTGCTTCATCCATGTTTTCTTCCTACGGTCTAAAACCTCTTCCATGACAATTTTGGGCCAACGTTTATTATCAATGTTTTCCACCTTTAGATAACTTAGCAACCAGCTTATAGCCGAAGCCTCCAAAGGTAAAGTTCTCGATTCAGCTAAGAGAATATCATAGGGGATAGTAGTTTTGACTTTGAGGTTGCAAGTGATTAGATGCTTTTGAATTCTTTCAAGCTATCTCCAACTATGATTTGACATGCTACTTCCCCACACCTCGCAGCCATAAAGAACCACCGGTGTGACCAGCAAACCAAAGAGTCTTCTTGGTTTTCCAATTCCAAAGTTTAGCCTTCTTGCACCTGTTTTGGAGTAAGAATGAAGCCTTCCAACCCCCCCTGTATCCTTTTAGTTCTAGCAGTCTCCCAGCCGAGCTTATAATGAAAGTCAATCCCAAGGTATTTGTATTCTCACTATTTCCAAAGGGTTGCTTTAAAAAAGAAAGTTATCTTGTTTATTTTTCTTCCTTAGGGAAAAAATCATGACTTTGGTCTTGGAGGTGTTCACCTCCATCTCAACATTCTGGCAAAAGAGATCCAAGGCCTTCAAAAGCTCTTTCAAACCATGGGCAGTTTTTGAGATTAGGATAAGATCGTCGACATACAACAACTACTTCACCACATAACCAACCAACTGCATACCCCACCCTCACTCCCTGCCACCCCCCCATTGGTTTTACTTAACCAATCTTCTAGTTTGTCAATGTATAACCCAAAGAGAGTGGGGGATAAGGGGCAACCCTGTTTGACACCTGTCTCTGCCAAAACATTCAGACATTCCACCACTTGTTTTGATTTTAGCCCTGACTTGCTCATAAAGTCTATGCACTGCAGCCCTATACTCATCCAAAATGCTTAATTCATCCATTCTATTCCACAATTTGTTTCTAGGCACTGTATCAAAGGCTTTTTTAAAATCAACAAAGCAACAAAAAACTTCCTCGCCTTGTGTGTCCCATATATTTTCAATCAAGTGTCTTGAGAGTTATGCAGTGGTCAATAGTTGAGTATTTAGGCCTAAAGCCAGCCTGCCCTTTCTCTCTTTTTCCCTCTTTTTTTGCCCAATTGTTGATTCTACGCTCTAACATGCTCCCAAAAAGCTTGCCAAGGATAGGGTTGACCATAATTGTGCGATAGTTAGATGGATTATTGATTTCACCACTTTTGTAGAGAGGGATGACAACACTAGTTGTCCACTCAATTGGAAAGCCAACACAAGTGACATCATTGAACATTCTTTTGATATGGGGAGCAAGAGTTTCAACTCCCCACTAAAAAAATTCAGCTTGCAGCCCGTCAATGTCTAACGCTTTACCATTTGCCAAATTCTTTATACCTTGTTTGATATCTTCATCCGAAAAGAGCTCCTTTGATGTGCTGATTATAGGAGGTGAAACTTTCTCTTGGACCCTCTCGTAAAGACTTCTTTCGTACTCTAACCATTGAACATTTGTTATGTCATTTTCAATCTGTTTTCTCTTTCGCTGTAGCTCCCTCCAGAAACCTTTGGGATTGTGTTTTCCCAAGGAAATTAACTCTTTCCTTCTTGTGTCAACATACTCTTCTTTTTTTGTTCTCACCAACTTCTCATACCTCTTCTTGTTTTCCTTTTTCAGCCCATTCTCTTTCAAAGATCTCTTAGCAGCCTTACAATCTTCATCATACCAAGGGTTAGCCGGAAAAGTGTTTGTAGCCCCTTTCTTTGGATGAGACCTTTTACAAGCTTCTAAAGTCTTATGCATCATAGGAATAAGAAGATTGCTGCTGATATGACCACTAGACCCACTGGCAGCCTTGTCCCCTTTGTCATTTTCCATTTGAAGAAAATTCTGCTCTAGAGCAGCCTTAAATAGGTTCTGATTTTCCTGATTTAGGAGTATTTTCGCTTTGGCGGTAACTTCATTTTGGTTGTTGTGGGCCAGCATGCTATGTTGGTTGTTTGAGATCATGTCAAACTTAATGAACAAAGGATCACGATCAGATTTCAACTCAAAAGGACATTCTCCGTTCTCAAACTCCATAACTCTAGGAATACATCTCTGAGAGCAAATTAGGTAGTCCACCACACTTTGGCCATTATAAGTTTTGCATGTGATATTACCAGAACTTGGCCAACTTTTCATGCCATTGCAAATAATCAGATTATATAAGCTACAAGTCCCTAAAAGCTCAGCCCCAAAGTGTGAAACATTCTCATTTTCGTCTTGAGAAGTCCTTTCCCAAGGCTCCACCTCCTCTTCCGGCCAAAGAGGGTTGTTGATTCCTTGCTCTTCAATATTCAATTGGAGAGACTGATTGTTAGTAGTCCTTGCATTGAAATCTCCAATAAGAACTATTTCCCCCAAGGTGCTGAATGTAGAAATGTCTTTTTTTAATGCAGCATACGGATCTTGGCTATCTAACTTTCTCCTTTTATAGAACTTCGAATTCTGCGGTGCAAAATAGCAAGCAACCAATCTGAAAATGACCCCATTACCTATTATCTGAAGCCATATGTACTATTTATTTGGGTCTTCTTTCTCAACTTTTACAATACCATCCCAACACTCTTTGATTAAAACTGTTACCCTCCATGACCTTTGCCTGTTTCACTTCCTTTGTTCCACATTGAAATTTTCTTGTAACCCCCAAACTCTGGGACTTTGCAGCCATCATGTTCATGTGTCTCAATGAGAATAATAATGTCTTGCCCTTCGGCTATGGGCCCCAAACCAGGTCCTCGTCTCCATGGGTAACCTCTACAGTTCCAACTTACTATATGCAAAACCTCATGAGGGGCCCCTAATCCCTATTTCTTGTTTGTTAAATGGTCACTAATTTGGGCTGTCCCATTTTTCAGCCATGCTCATTCTCCTTCACTCCTTGTTGTTTTCACTTTCTCCCATTTTTTCCTTTGTGTTTCTTTGTTGGGAAAAGGTCAAATCCTCGTCTAGGTAGATTTGTGTTCCTTTGATTAATCTCCGATTCTTTATAATTGCATTCTTGTCTTCTATGCTCCTCATGGTAATTCTTATAATTCTTACATGTCTATCCCTTTCCCCCTCTATTTTCCTTCCAATTCGGTTTGCTTGTTGAATAAGCCCCATCCATTTCAACTGGTCTTTGAGGAAGTCTCTTGCTAAAATGTCGGTTCTCTCCTTCTCACCAAAGTCCTTCAAGCCTTTGATAATGATATTTGTTGCCTTACTTTGTTTGTCCTTTTCTTCTCTTATTTGCACTTTGATTTGTTTTTCTATGATTTCTTTCTGTTTGTTTGATGAACCTCTTACAACTTGTGTCCATGATTTGGCCTCTTCTATGCAGTTTTTCAAATGGTTTTCTTTTAGTTCCATGTCTATCAAAGTTGATTGTAATTCCTTTATTTGTGTTGTGTCTTCTTCCTTCACCATTTCAGTTTTCTTAATATTGGCTACTTTTAGGTGGTCTAATTCTTGTTTTAAAGCAGCCAGTTCCTATTGTCCTCTTTCCATGCCACTCTGTAAGCTCAAAATTTGCTCTTTGAGCACCTTGTTTTCTCTTTCCATTTTGTACCAGGACTCCGTAGCCTCTTTTACTTTGTTGTCTTCACACAACCCCTTCGTTTCTAAAATTTCAAGCCTCATTTTCATTCTCATGAGCTCCTCCACATACAACTCAGACGACCACATTAAAGGGGTGGATGTAGGGCTATAAACATCTTTATTTTTACGAGGTATTTCCACCCTGACAACTTTGCTTGTGTCAAGCACTTTTGTTATGCTCGCCCTTGATAATGAGTCCTTCAAATTTTCTATTAGATTTACATTTTCTTTATTCTCATCTTGCTTACTTTTCCTTTCTCTGATTTGAAAAAGCTTATTGGACATCTGAGCCCCCCTATTGAGAGCTTTCAGTAATATCAAAATGAGTTTCTTCTTTTGAGTTTGTCTTAGCTTACGAGCCTACCTACGCCTCAGGATCCCTTTATATTGCTTAGCATTAACAAAGACCAGTTTGTCCCCTGCACCCTCTAAGCTTGCTTTCAAGGGTTTTGATGTGCATGGGTTCCAAGCTCCTACCAAATCCCTTCTAGGATTGTCATTGTAGGGAGTTGCAAGCCTGTTTGTAAAATGTAACGTGTGAACCCAAGGAGAACCCAAATATTTTGGATACAGGAAATTAGTTACCGATCTAGCTAGCTGCGCATGGGCCCCCCCGAAAGTTATAAAATTGTTCCCCACATACTCTACGATCTGCAAGGGATTTGGATGTTTGTTCTCTTTCAGTGATCGAGTTTGCTCTACCATGGACCTTTGGTCGACTAGATTTAAGTTATCCCCCAAACCCCTTTGTTTGACCATCATGCGTTGAATAGTTTTGGCTTGCCCAAGCTTGGAGAGGAAAACAGAGAAAACACCTGAAAACAAAAGATAGGAAAAGCAGTGACAACGTGGATCAAACCTGTCTCTATTGAGCTGTAGCCTCGGACCCACAAACTTTCCAGTTGCTTCCTTTTCTCCCGAGCTGCGTTGTGCTTTGTGCCCCTTGAACCCTCTGCCACCGTTTGTCTTGCATTCCCGCTTAAAATCCCCGAATCTCAGGTTTAGGGCCCACCTGACCAGAGCGGGTCCCTCAGTTGCTTTGTGGAGAATCCTATTTCCTTTATTTTAAGCAATCCCTACTACAGTCCTGGAGTGTTGCCATCGAGCCTTCCCTGCCTAAAACTTGAAACACGTCCACCCTAAAGTAAACCAAAAGTGTGCTCAAGCATGTCGTGAATGAATTTTTTGTCTTTGAAAATGTCAATAATGTGTTTTCCACAATATTGACACATTAAAAATTGCTTTTGTGGGAGAACAAAATATGTTGAAAATGAAGGTATATGATGATTTTGCTCCATGCACATTAAAAGCCAAAATAAAATTGTTGGAGAAACAAATTAATTCAGAAGATCAAGAATTTAACTAGCAAGACCAAATACTTTCCACGAGAGATACAAAAGAAAGAATTTGTATGTTTTACTAAAAAAATCTAGATTGAAATTGTGTAAATTTTTAGAATCAACATTTTGGATCACACTCCATGATCCATCATCAGGATAAAGCATACAACAAGAGAAGAATTATCATGGACCGTGGAAACTTGATGCTGTTAATTGGTATGTTGTCAAAAAACAATGAATACAGATTATGAATGATTACAAAATAATAAGATGACCTTGTTAGATAGGCAAGGATAATACCTTAAATGAAACTTCAAGATAAATTAAGATCATGATAAATGTTTTGGTCTTATGGTATGAGAAAAAAGTGACCTAAGACTAAGTAATAAGATGTAAATAGTTAGGTAATATACCTTGTTAACATTAACACCTCATTGGAAGGAAACGATGAATGGGA
Organism: Sequoia sempervirens; assembly: GCA_007258455.2. Classification (NCBI taxonomy): domain Eukaryota; kingdom Viridiplantae; phylum Streptophyta; class Pinopsida; order Cupressales; family Cupressaceae; genus Sequoia; species Sequoia sempervirens. The sequence continues at coordinate 201,062,629 of VDFB02086081.1, read as the reverse complement.
ATGGAAGGGTAGCAAGCGGGAATGATAGGGCAATGAGTAGGATTATTTAGGTGGCATGCAAGAGTGATGGGATCTTGGGTGATTAAGATGAGGCAAATGGAGATGTTGACATTTTCGTTCTAGATGATTGGTGTGATCCTCTAGCTAATGGTGAGGATATCAAGCTCCTTGACATGTGGTTGGAAGCGTGTTTTATTTCCTCTTTCAAGTTTCCCAAAGATGCTTATTGTTAGGAGTCTTTGGGGGCTCCGAAGGATTATTCTCTAGTTGCTTTTGGCTCCTTTGGGAAGTGCCTTATGAGAGGTTTTCTCTTCTAGCCATGCCCTACAATTGGGGATGTGTTGAGTGACGAGGGTTTGAGTTTTGCTAGGGCTTCATTGCCTTTTTGCTCTTGATCTATCTCTTGTTTTGATGGTGGTTGTTCTTGAGGGGTTGGATTCAATTTCCTTTAGTGTGTATGAGGTTGGGTTTTCAGATGTGCCCCTTTTTTCTTTTGCTATAGTTGGTTCTTTGCTCCTTATCTCCAAGGTTTGGGTGTTCTCCCATTGTTGTTACTTATTCTATTATTATATAGGGAGGATGTTTTAAAATTCTAGGTGAGGTTATTGACAATTCGACCTCCAAGTGGGTGAATGCTCTTGTGGGGAAGTTTTTGGGTGCTAGACCTACTGTTGATGATTTCAAATCTTAGGTGAGGAGAAGTGGAAAACCAAAGGTGTGTTAGAGATTGTTGTTTTTCCCTTTGGCTTCTTCATCATCTCTTTCTCTCTTCTTGATGATTTCCTTCAAACCTTGAATGAAGGCCCTTGGTTTTGTGGCAAATCAAGCCTCTACTTTATGAAGTGGGAATCTAGGTTAGATCTCAACAAAGTTGGCATTGAAAAAGTTTCAATGTGTCAAAATTCTTTGCCTACCATTGGAGTTTTGGAATGAAGTGTGGACTGCCATTGCTCACTCTTTGGGTGATCTCATTATGTTTGATGAAGTAATCAAATCTAGAAAGTGTTTCCTCTTTGCTAGATTGGAGATTGGAGTCAACATATTGATTACAAGGGGCCTCTTGTGATGTGCCACAAATGTCACAAGATGGGCCACGACATTGTTGTGCATAGTTTTTCGATGGCAATCACTATCATTTTATGGTCTAGCAAGTTCTTTTTGCCCCCAATGTCTACTCATTGGTGTTGGGTGATTTGGGTTGTCCTGTTGTGGACAATAAGTTTTTTGAGAATTTCTCTTCTTTGTATGAGAATTGTAATGGTTTAATTGAGGAAATGGTTTGTGTTCCTCCTTTTGGCTCCTTTCCCCCTCGCAAGAAAAATGGTTTATTCTCCTATGAATTTATGGGTCATTTCTAAACCCATCGAAATGGGCTTTGATTCAAAAAAGCATTATAATGCTAATTCTCTAAAGCATTTTGGATTCAAACCATCATAGATGGTGAGCCAACTTCTTAAAGGCTCCTTGCCTTAGCTCTGCCGTCCTCTTGCACGGGGCTTTGTGGCTTGTTTTTTGTGTCTCGTCTCTCGGTGTTTTCTTTTGTTTTTGAGTGTTGTAAGGCGACTTTCCCATTTCTTTCTCATAGCTCTGGTCAAAAGCATTTACTATAATCAAAACATTAACACCTCGAGTGCAACTTAAGGAGAATGATGAAACATGTAAGGATGCAAAGGATGGGTCTTGCGTACAAATCCATACTAGGTACTATGCACAAATAAATCTCACAAATGGTGCAAGATAAAAATCCATAGGAAACTCTCTCCAAAAATGAGAAACATAAAAAAAGTGAAGAAAGGAAGCAGAGTTCAACATGACCCCTCAAGAACTACTTCCATCATAAAGATATAATAGATGTCTTCCCAAAAGAGAGAAAATATGTCAAGGACTAACAAAATTTCAAAAGCTATTCTACAAAGAGTAGGAACGTGATGATGAACATGAAGAATACCATTAAGTATGGAGAAGTAGCAAACAAATGCCAAAAAAATAGGAGTGTTGAAATTGAAGAAAATTCCTTTGAAACTAGGATGAAGTTCACGATCAAAGAGATAATTTTATAAGTAATCTCAATGACTATTTGAACAATGATCATATGGCTAATCAAGGCAACAATCTGATAGTCAAAGATACATATGACACATCAATTTGCACTAATGAGCCCAACGACACTACTAAACTAATGAATATACGATAAAATCACACCAATATATTATTGTAAAAAATATAGATCCCAATAGTCTTAGAATACTGATCAATTGAGGATGGAAAGTCGCCTTCATGAACATGAATCCAAGTGTTCATATGGTATGTGTTTTATCTCATTTAAATGCATGGTTAATCGACCATTGCATTTGCTTGGTATATAGGAACAAAAATTAGATACATATCTCACTCCAAAATGAAACCAAGGAAGCATTAACACCAACAATATAATACTCCTTATCATGTTGATAAGTACTGAAATTGTGGCATTAATGTAATGCAAAAAATGAAATAACATTAGAAGATGCACAAGATAATGCACATTTGTGTGAAGGTAGACAATGCCGAGATTACAAATAACAAAGAACACAACAAACCCCTCATGTCACTTTATAAAGTGTGAGTACAATAATGGTATAACGTAATGTGCAAGATCCTCAAAATACAAGTACAATATGTGACACTTTATCTACGTGTTTACAAATCAAGAAGTGTATTTAATATATACTTACAATATTAAAAATGAACACATGCTGAAAATATTTTTTTTCTAAAAGTTATGAAAATATATTACACATGGGAACCACTACAAAGTACACAAAAAAATATGCATTTTTCAAAATAAATTGCATCCAAAAGGGAGTCCTTATGCAAAAAAATATGTCCTTTTAAAGTTCCCAAAATGAGAATTGCATAGTAATATTATTGAAAAAATTAAATTATGGAAAAATAGAAGTTTGAATTGAAAATCTCTTACACCATTGTGAAGATCACAAAATTCCTTATTTAAAAATATTGAAAAAATCCCATATGAGCTAGAACGAAGCCTTTAAAGACGAGTTTTGAAAAATAAATTGCTAATGGTGAAGGGGTGCAAAAAGTCAAAGGTGTCTATTCATACCATCATGAAGTCACTTCCAAATTTGATAGAACTATTGCCTAATCTAGAGGAATGTCAAAATTAACTTTTGCCAATAAAAAATAATACCTTTGTCAAATTCAACACTTTGTTAAATATGGAGGTGCCACCAAATTTGGAGGAGTCCTTAAATAACTTATTAAATGTAGTAGAAAAACTAAAAATTGTTAAAAATAGGCCAAGTTGTTTGAAAAAAACCCTAAAATGACATTTTGTACGGTTGAGAATAGGGGATTTGGAGACTTTTTTTTTTTTTGTTTTTTTAAAGTTGGTTGGTATGCCACTCCTATGCAGGGATGGGGCCCAAGGCATTGCCACCTTTCCATAACCTATGTCATGGATAGGGTGTAGGGCCTGAAGAGCCTACCACCCCTATCATGACAAGGGGTAAGTATCCTTGTAGCCCCCAAAGCATGATTTTTTTCAATTATTATTTTTAAATCTTTTTTTACCTTTTTAATTTACAAAAAGTACAGAGTAAACAGTGGTGACAAATGACAAAATAAATGTGTTTTCAATCAACTTGCACAGTGATCGAGACTATGTTAATGCGGATTGTACAAATCCATATGGTTATATGGATTGGTACATTGACAACCTAGTCAACTTCCAAAAAGTAATTTTTTTTGGTTGCAAACTTTATTGTTCCTGAATTTATAGGTTTTTAGGCCTTCTGAACACAGACCTGGGATCCATTTTGCTTTAGGTGGTATCTTGTAAAAATATTTGGTAAACACTCAAATAATGAGAGGGGGTTTGTTTTTGATATTAGGGGAAAAGCAGATTTTGAAGGGATCTGCAACCCTTTACAACCAGAAAAGCCAGACTGCTAAAAAGGACAACCTGCAGCCACCAAAAAGCCAGCTCACAAGCCAAGAACATCATGTTTTACATTTAGAGTTAATCTTGTGGGAACGAAGCGTCATTTCTGGAGAAGGCCCTGATGCTTTTGATTTTTTACTCGTGACTGTAGTCCAACCTTCTTCCACTTGTGCTGCCTTGATACTATTTTGGAGAAATGGAAGAACTCACAAAAGCAATAATCTAACTAGCAAGACCAAATACCTTCCACAAGAGATGCAATAGAAATAATTGCTATATTATCAAAAAATAATAAATATGGATTATGAATGGTTATAAAATAATAAGATGGCCTTGCTATATAGGTAAGGATGAAAGTCTAGATGAAACCTTAAGAGAAACTAGATCACCAAATGTCTTAGTCATATGATATAAGACAAAAAGTAAATGATTTAAGCAAGATTATGTAATTAGGTGTGAATAGTTCCTAAACTAAAACTACTTAGGTAATATACATTGTTTACACTAATAGAATTGTGCAATCTTAAGTGTTTAGGTTTCAAGTTGAACATTACTTGCCAAGATGATGCAACAATATGCTACAATGATAAATCTTCACTAGATAATTTGACAAGTCTCCCAGTACCATGCTAAAAGAACTCAAAATTTACATGTTGATGTTCACCCTTGCAAGATGAGAGTGGAGAACTATTGCAAAGGCCCCATTGGAAAGAGAACGTGAACTAGTACAAAGATGCACAATTCAATGATGCCCATCGTCTTTTCATGTTTTGAACTTAATGGGAATAGTTTGTAAGTTGCAATGATGCCCTCTTGGATTTTCACCACGAGTCTCCATTAAGCCACCTTTTTGAGTTTTGAACTTAATGGGAATAGTTTGTAAGTTGCAATGATGCCCTCTTGGTTTTTCATTAGAAGCATCCATTAAGCCACCTTTTTGAGTTTTGAACTTAATGGGAAGAGTTTGTAAGCCACCTTTTTTCAACTTACAACTCAAGTGCAAAAGTATTATCAACAAGGGGCAATATCCACAATTTCAAATTATTTGTAGTGACTTGCATATCTAATGGTCTTGGTGTGCTTGTTATCAACATCCCAGTGGAAAATCATAGGTATGATAAATCACTACTACTATAAACACCAAAGAGATTGAGAGCATGATTATCCTTTGTGGGAATTCAGTGCAACTCCGCAATTTCCTTATAAGGTTGTTGCTCGATAATACAGGTATTAGTATGACATCTGTAATGCCTAACTCATATTGAACTGGATCAATAGTAACATTTGCATCAAAAGAAGATAAGCTCAACATAATTTCATACTATTGCTCAATAATATTTGTAATGCTGAGTTTATTATCAATTGGATTGATCATAACATCCACATCAGGTGTAGATAAGCCATCATTTAAAATGATGGAATGGATTCTCTTATAAGATTTTGACAAAGGTGAGTTTCAGTTTGCCACCTAGAATGATCTATACAACTAAATTGCATATGTCTAATTGATTTTGTAGGTGGATCCTTGACAAAACATTACTTTGTTGAGTGTCTATGTTGACCAAATTATAGACAATGATGTAGATAAAAATATAATGGGAGGTATGTCCTTGATGTTCACAATGACATGTTTGGACTTGATGGGTTTTAGTACAAGTTGGTTTTGAATGACATGACAACTTGTCAATTTCACATGGTTGACAACTAGGTGGAGAATCAATTAACTATTTTTTTGAATATCTCCAGACACAAATTTGATAGGCTTAAAATATCTAGTATATGAAAATTTATGACACTTATATACCCTAGACCAATACATTGTTTGTTGGGTTTATTGTCTCTCAGACATGCACAATAGACAAAGATTTAAAAATAGGACTAATAAGTATTGTATCTATGATGGGTTTTGACAACACACTTTTTTGATTTAGAACCAACATTTTTATCTGACACATGAGGGGGCTCAATAGTTCTTGAGGAAGGAACATGAACATTTTTTATTTTTTTCCAACTCATTTCTGTGACACATGAGGGGGCTCAATAGTTCTTGAGGAAGGAACATGAACATTTTTTTCTTTTCTTGCAACTCATTTATGTGACACATGAGGGGACTTAACATTCTTTTTCAACAACTTTTTATATTTATCAATCTTTTGAGTTGAATTTCTTGAAAAAGGAACATCATTGTTGATACCATCTTTCTTCTTTACTCTAGGGATAACTTTAAGAAACCCCTCCTAAGAAAAGATATAAAAACCTGACAAATCTTGCATTATTTTTGGAAAAAATATTGATTCTATTGGTGATTTTTTTTGACAAAAAATATTAAATTTGTTGGCGAGTTTTTTAAAATTGCTTGAAATTTATAGAAAATCTTAGTGAATTATATTTTTATTCAAAAAATAATAATTTTTTTTTGATGAGGTAAGCATCATTTTCAGGGTGCTATACCCTTTACACGGAGGGCCTTCGGGGCCAAAAAAGAGCTAGTTCAATATAGGACGTAAACTAGAAAGAGCTTACAAACAAGAGCCACAAGGCTCGACAGAATAGGCCAAACATGCCACACACAGCCCAGTACCAGAACACAAACAACCGACATACAACATTTTAGAAGAATCACTGGGACTAGACAACCCCATAGTCTTGGGGGGGTAGAAACAAGCTCACACATATAAGTTATCTAGGAATCATAGGGTAGAAACAAGATCACACATATAAGTTATCTAGGAATCATACTTTTTTATAGGATATTCACCAACAAGCTCACACATATCAAAATCACATTCTATTACTTAAACAATGATTCATATTGGTTGAAAATCTGACGAACAAGTCACATATATTGCCTTTCATAGATGACGCGATATGTTAGAACCAACATTTCAAAGGAGGTTCATTATCTATATATGATCATGATACCGACCATCAAGATTGTGTCCATGATCAAGTACTAGATTAATATCATAGCCTTGTTCCTTAATATGTTAACTACCTTGACTTCCAAGATCTCATCCATAGCCGATATCTAGTTACATTTTTGATCTTCATAATTGATAAATAAATTCAAGATGATCCTCATTCACTCCTCTATCCCATTCATAATAAAAATTGAAGATAATATCTATAGTTCAATCATTTGCGCCGAAGATGAATATTTTGACACATAATCGGGTCAGCGAGGGGATCACATCAACAAGTTGATGTGAGCCAACCGCAATGATCACATATTACATGATCAAGCAAGATCAGCATCCATCAATCGGATCATCCATTGTGCTGCGCTTCTTGTAAATGAGTAGGTTAACAAGAATCGGCGCTGTCGACCACACAAATATGTTGCTTCCGTACGTATCGAGTCTGTCGGCGTAATAAATATTCATGACAGAAATTGTCGACAAGTTATCAAAATATATTGCGTAGTCATTCCATAGTTTTCCTTCCTGACTAATAATTATCGTCATCTCTAAAATATTAAATCTGTTTGATTGAACCAACAAAAACAGTGGTTTTGCATGATGGATTTCAAAAGAAATTGATCGTTAAAATAAGATAACTATTATCTAAATCAAAATGTAGAAGTCAAGAACACTTCCTTCAGTATCATCCATTATTGATGTTTCTTCGATTGTTTCATTTTCTAAATTTGTTAGTGACTGTTAGAAGCACTAATTGACAAAGAATATATGACATGCTTTTTCTTTCAGACATCACTACTTGATGACCAACAACACATCAAGCAATTATTGTACATCAAGTAGTGATGAAGGGAAACCCACCTAGGGTTTGTAGATCCTGAAGAGAAGAGAGAAAGTATCATAAAGGTTGTTCTTTGTCAATTGGACAACACCTTGAAATTCTTGGTCATAAAACAACAAATTTTTAGAGATTTTTAGGCAATTAGTTAGAAACACCAATAGTGGGATTGATTACTATATTGAAGGAGGTGGAAACTTTTCATATGAAAGAGGGATTTATTCTTATTAATATACATTTTGATTTGAATAATGGATTTGAATACTTGGATTTCCTTGATCCAATTTTCTTTAAAATCCATTTTGAATTCATATGTCCTCCTGGATTTATGGATTCAATGGGTTTTGACATTTGATTTGATCATTTCTTTGTAATACTTTTGTTTTTGTTGGTTCCAATAAATGGATTTAATAATTTTAGAATAATAATATATGGTGTGGATGGGAGGAGTGTTGGTAGCAACCTTATGGTAATGACTACACACAATACATATTTTGATGCTTGTGTTGTATGAAGTTTCCCCCAATATCATGGAGGTATTTTATTTATGATGGGATATCTTTTATTTTGGAAGCAAGATGCTAACCTATATTTGTGTAGTTGAGAACCATCAATTCTTGTTATTTTCTTATCTACAGGAAAGCCTGCTTTGATAAAAGTGGATGATCCTAGTTGATTGGATACTCGAGCTTTCTCCTTGGTCATGCTAGTTGTTTCTTGATCATTCGGGATACAAATGTGACCCATGGTAACTCCTTTATCAACTTGTTTGATGTGATCCATATCATTTATTTGATTATCTATGTGTCCAAGGGAGGCAAATGTCTCATCTTGGTAAATGGAGGTGGTTGACTATAGATAGTATTAACTTCAATTTTTTTTATTATGTATGAGATAGAGGTAGATGAGGGGATCATCTTGGATTTATTTATCAATTGTAGGATCTTGATCAAATAATATATCAACTAGGATGTTAGTATCATAGATAGGATCTTGGTCAAAGATTGGATTAGCATGAACATCAAAGACTTTGGATAGAGCACATGATGGTGTTTAATCTAATGTCTCTTGATCATGGACACAATCTTGATTAAAGATTGGATTATTATGAATATCATGATCACACACAGGGGATTCTTGGATAAATTGAGAGATAAGATTTTGATCAAAGATTGGATTATCATGGATTTCATGATCATATATAAGATATTGATCAAGTATTGGATTACCATGAATATCATGATCATCTATGGAAGATTCCTAGATAACTTGATCTTGATATGTGTGAGCTTGTTTCATTATGCTTTGGAATTTTTACTAATAAAGAGCTAATTGTTTTAATAATAGAATGTTATTTTTGATAATGATAGGGGATTATTTCATGGACTTAGGATTTTGGTGTGGTAATAATGGATTCTAGAGAGAAATATATTCGGTGAGCTTGATAGGTGAAGTACATGATGGTGAGAGATGTTTGGATGGTGTAGGATTAGAAATATGATAGGGTGACCTAACTTTTTTGTGTTGGAGCTCAATATCCTTTGCTATTAGTCCTTAGATAATATCCCTAAATGTATCTTTATTGGATGGGTTTTTGGACTGAGATGTTCAATGGATTGTAGTGGTTTAAGGGATGAAGGATTGGGATAGGAGGTGGACGCTACAAGAATTTCTTGTATTGGTGATGGGGATGAGGATTTGGGATACAAATGGGAGATACACTTTTGGGATATGATTTGGTGTTGAGGATGGATTTTGATGGAAGATAGGTTTCCCTTGTCAAGGTTATTATAAGGATGAGCAATAGACATGCATTGAGGATTAGGGGTATAAATTTTTATATTTGTCTCTTGATGTTTAGGACTAATCTATGGGTTCTTGGTATTGAGGGTAGATGGATGGGTGACTAAATATTATGGTTTATTGGAAAGGTGGTTATTGTTGATAAGTAGGTTTTAATATTGTTGAAAAATGAGGTGTTTTCTTAGCTTAATACTCTGTAAAACTTTAATATTGCTGATTTAAGTAAGCTCTTTCTTAGTTACATATATTCTTTGTGGGTGATTATCTTGATTAATTCATTTTATTGTTGTAGAATGAAGAGAGAAGTTGATAGAAGAACTAGACAGGATATTAGCAAGATCACACAAGATATACCGTGGAGAAACCCTTTCGGGAAAAAACTCCACCAAGAATTATTCTATTATTCAATCTCTAAATTACAATAGCTCCAATTCTTGCTTGAGAATGCTTCTTCTGTCTTCACCAATCTTCTTCACAACCTGCAATAAAAAAAACTCTCACAACTCTATTCAACTTGCTTGAGATAAATAGACAATATGCAACCTTGTAATCTCCAAATGGTGATAATTAAAATGCACAAGCTCAAGCCCTTGAAAAGGTACGCCATATTGCTTCAAGTTGAGTTCTATCATGAAGACCAAAGCTTAGAACATGTGCTTTATCCATTTGGGCGTCCCAAACTAAAGCTACAACTCATCCTTCACTTCGGTGATAATTACAAAGCTCTTCCTCAAAGATGGTGCCCAAAAGAGGGTCCCACTTAACATAGCCTTCAAAAATATCTTATCATGCATTGGAGTTAATTCCAAGAAAGCATCTTGGGCACCCAAGTTGGCTCCAAGTGATTTCTTGTTAACTGAAACATTTACTCAACACCATTCATGCAAGAATGGTCATCCCCTGTTAACTAGAGGTAGTCCTTGTTATCTGTCATACAACTCAATGTTATTAGCCATGCATTCCAAGTTAACTAAAGCTAACTACATGCAACTCAAAATAATCAACATGCATGCAACATGCACTTGCATGCAATTGAAGATAACTGAACCATAACTGAACTGAACTGAATTGAACTGAACTAAACTAAACTAAACTAAACTGATTCTGAACTGAACTGAACTGAACTAATCTTAATTGAACTTAACTGAACTAATCTGAACTAAACTTAACTGAACTTCAAGCATGCAAACATCAAATCCTAACTCCGAGGATCTTTACATGCATTCAAAAGTGTTAACTGTTACTCCGTATAGTTAACTGAACACAAGGTGATTGTCACCTTACCATGTGTGCACCCACATGTTCCTATTATTTAGGAATAACTACAAATGTCAATTTCATGATTTATTTCATCAAATATTAATCTCATCCTAATCTTAGTGTTGTTGAACACATTCCAAAAATCTAGGAGATACATGAAATAATTAATGTTTAGGATTTGCAATTAAATGGCATCCTATTTCCAACAAATATTTGGGGTTGTGTATATTGTTGTTGTTGTTGAAATGATGCTTGTTAGGGGATAAATTGGGATGTATTTAAGTCTGATGGGTATTGGTTTTGTTGTTAAAATGATGTTTATTGATGTTTTAATTTTGGCGGTATAAGGTAAGATGTGATATGTTGTTGTGATGATGTGTAAGACAAAATTGGGGTTAGTTGAGTAAGCAACGACTATGGTAAGGAAAAGGGTAGTAATGATTGGATTAGTTTCTTCATGGATTAGGATGTTGTTTTAGGTTGAGGAATGTTTTTATTAATTAAAATGGGTTAGATTCTAAGGTGAGTGGAGTTTGGGTTTGGATGCAAAGGATTGTTATTCCTAGTGTTTATGAAGTAGATTTTTTGGTCTTGGTGGATAATAATTGGTATCTAAAATTTAACAAGAGGTAAAGGAAAACAATCAAATAATTTTTTTATTTTTGGAAAAATTAAACTAAGAAAATGATAAAAATATTAAAAAAAAAAGGCTTAAAGGATAAGGTCTCGTTTTGGCTCCAAGTGGGGAGGTTATAATCTAATAATAACAAACACATTAGACAAAAGAACAATCCTAAAATTAATTAGGTAGGAGTTACTCCTAGTTTGGGTGCATAATAGAATTAACTACTAATACCATCTATTGATATGATGGATAGATAGGGATTTTTGTGTTGCATGGGATACCTTACCAAGGATGGTCAAAGGATTCTCCCAATGTAGCTCTATCTCAACACAGAGAGTACATTATGAGTAGATTTAGGGGGTGATTTTATTCCCTTGCACCAAACTAAAAGTTGGATAAAATTTCTTGTCGAGGCTATTATGAATTCTAAGGGAATCCTTCGTATGCCATAAGGGCATGCAAAATGTAATCCATGAATTTGAAAATGTGAAAATGTCAAATAGTTAGGAGAAGAGGGTAACCCACCCTTCTCCTTCACTTCCATAAGGTATAAAGTTCTTGGGGGCTTAGCCTAAATGACAAAGTCACAACTTCCAAGAGGCATGTCTTTCGATTCACCCTGCTCTACCCCTCCTCTCATTCTTTATACTCTGCTAGAACATTGGAGTTGAGGTCGTCCCCTTGGTCATCAAATCCAAGGTAGGCCTCCTAATTTTTTTGGAAGAAGTTGTGTTGATTCCTAAGGTCATGTAAACATGCAAGATAATATCATAAACACACACCCCTTTGGGATTAAAGAAATTAGCTATTTAATCATCCAATTTGAAATGTGTATGATTTATTATAATCCCTCAAATCAATGGTCTGGAAAAAGACTCAATCCAGCAAAGCAAACACAAATTTTCTTCTAAATAGCCATCTTGCAAAATCAAGGCATTATAAGTCTTATGATTTTTGTTCTTTGTCTGGTGAAAGGTTGGTTCGTTTGTTTTATATTTTGATGGTGAAATGATGTTGCATTAAATAATCAATTAAAAGTATGAGAAAAAAAAATATCAAACTAAAAAGAAAACTACAGTATTAGATTTTTCATTAAACTCTGATAAGTTAAAAAAAAAAATCAAAAAGGGAGTTCATTTGTGAAAGCTATGGTCTTTTGAAGATTTAAAATCAAAAACTTTGAGAAAATTTACTTGAATTTAGTGCATGATTTGAAGAAATGACCTATTTCATAGTGTCTGACTATAAACCATCTTTTCAATGCCTACAAAAAATCAAAAATCCGATTAGTACATCAAAAATTATTATCATTTTTGTGAAGGCACGTTTCAAAGAAAAGATGAATAAAAGGTGGCCAAGGACTTATCCCTTGTGACCTAGCTCTTGGTTGGTAATGTGACCAAGGTGAGGTCATGCACTAAAAAAGTGTAGAGTTAGAGCTTAACCCCCTGCGACCAAGAGTTGTGTGAAGATGTGGTAGGGAGCTAAAGGGTGTTTGGGAAGAGGTTTAGGAAGGATATTTGTCAATCATATGACAGAGGGATAGCAGGGTTGAAAAATTAAAATTAAAAATTGGCTCAAGTTTAATCATGCAGATTGCACAAGTTAAATGAGAAAAACTATGTATATACCTATCAATGTGGGTTTACCTATATATGTCGCAGGGTTTTGTTGTGTCTACCACAAATTTATGAGTATACTGCACAACATGCACAACATATACTATGAAATTAACTATGGTTTATGTATATATGACTATGGGATAGTGTATATCCTTGGAATATGTGGAATATGCATAGGGGATTATGAATATACAACGAGAGTGCAAAAATGATTATACATACAATGATTAGAGTATGGAAGACATGTGAGGGATCTAGGAGTATACATAGGAAATGTGTATATGCAATGGATATGTGAGTATACATAAATAAATATATAGTATAAGTTGCAAGAGTGTGTGGATACAACACAAGAAAGCCAACAAACTATGTATTCTATAAAAATAGTTGAATGATAGATATACAATAAATATATAATAACAAAAATATAATAAATCTCACTTCATATATGGTATAGTTCTTACGATATGGTCATATAGAGTCTTGTATGGTCGAACAAAATTTTATACTACCAAAGCCCTTCAAACCTGCAAGAAGTCATTTTTGCTCCTACAAGAAAAATATTAAGTGTTATATGTCAATTTTCATTTCTTGACCCTTTAAGATGTAACCGTGACATCTATTTTATCCCAAGAGTCTCTTATAAAAAGTTGATTTCTAGAACCTCTCAAAAGCACCTACAACTTGCAAGACAAGGAAGATTAAACATTCATAAACAACAATATTAGAGTAAAGGTTAGCATGTTTAGGTTGGGTTCACTAAAATGTAAACAATGACATTGAAAAACAAGAAATATAAAGAATCAAAAACATCAATGGAAATCAAATCAGTTTCCTTATCTATCAATCCTACTACAAACCACAAATGGAAATGTAGCTTCTCCTGTTGGGAATATGGATGCAACTCAACAACATAACATTGTATTTGGATGATAATTGATTTCCACATAGTTGATTTGCATAAAGAGTGATTGTATGAAAGTGATGAAAGAATGATTGCATTTATAGAATTTTCAAGGAAAAATCATCTAGAAGATGAGGATGAGATCAAAGACTTGAGTTAACAAGTTGTGGAGTCAACTAAATTGAAAAATGGAAATTTGCTATTTCAAATTGATGAGAGAATAATAATGAATTGTTCAATTTAATTAATGGATAAATGTGAGGAATAAGTTTCCATTCAAAGACATAATCAATTGATGAGTGAAGGAGTTTCTAAAATGAGATGAAGTTAATTGATTAGGGAATATAGAGTTAACTAATGAGACAAAAATGAATTTTTTATTTGAAAAATAGATAATTAGTTCTCAATTAAAATTAAATATTATTTAATTAAAAATGGATAAAATTAATAAATGATAATTAATCAATGATGTGATAATTAATAAATGACAATAGATGGTAAATTAATGGTAATTAATTAATGAGATGATATGATGATGATTAAAGGTTGGTGATTAGGATAATTAATTAATAATAATGATAATTATGGTTTGATGACTAAGTGAATTATTTTAGTCTACACTAGGAAAACACTATATTCTGGTATGTTCAAATCAGGGTGTTAAACCAAGAGATTATAGGGATTCTATTAGAATTCAACTAGTTGCAACCATTGATGGTGATATTGCTAGGTTATGTTTATATGATTCATCACTCTTTAGGCCATGCTAGAAATGATTATGATTAAATCTACAAGTAGGAAACTTGGTACCTAGATGTAAATCAAGTAAAAATGATACTGCTTTTAATGTTTTGACTCCTCTATTATAAACATCTATTTTCTATTTAGACTTAGGGTCTTTGGGCTCTTGCCTTTTTGGCCATTTAGATTTTTTATCATTTGGCCTTTTGGCTAGCCTTATCCCTTTTAATGTTTTTGGGTGTCACCCTTATATTCTCTAGTGTTAATTGTTGTATCTTTAGGATAATATTATACTATAAGTTTTGTGTGTAAATTTTAGCAAAGGGTATGAAAGTGAGGATCTCTGACTTGGGTAGCATTCACCATAAATAAAAATGGTGAATTTTTTTTCCTCTAAATGCAACATACATCTATAAAACAAGTAAATTATAACTAAACAAATGAAATGCTTATTTCTACAAGAATCATAGATTATTATTTTTAATCAAATTTCTTGATTATAACCAAAACATTAAAATTGTATCACATACCATACATAGTTGAATCCAAGGTCAAGCAATATAAAATAAATGAAAAGAATCACACCACAAATGTGGGTGGATTGCAATCCATTACATAAAATCCCTTAACCATAATTATAAATTTTCATATAAGGACTCAAGGGTCTTGAATTATACATCTGCAACAATAGTACATATGATAATTTACCACCTCTAACAAAATCATGAAATCCTTCCACAGTTTCAAATATGTTCCAAATATTTGTGGCCCCAACACTGGTTTAACACCACCCAACCATGTGGAACCCTTAGATCCACCCCTTTGAACTAGGATGCAACCTACTAGGTAGTATTTCAACTTGCACACCACACACAGACCTACAACACATGACTATCTCAAAGTAGTTAAGACATTATTGAAAACACATCATATAAGGAATACCTACACATGAGATTGGGAACAAGACATTGATTGAGCATATACAAATGGGTTCACAAGATCTCATTAGATTCATAATCTAGCACATAAACAAGGAAGGGAGTATCATAAGTACACTAACAAAGTGTAATCACATGGAACCACCAACCATCACAAAAAGGTTGAATATGTCCATCCAATGGGGTCCTCAACAATATTGTCAGTGATCTCTAGGATCAACCTCGTGTCCTTCATAATCATATATCATTACCCACACGTGCATACAATAAAAAAATTCATATTTTAATCCTTTTATGTGTGAAATGTGTAATCCCATTCTTTTTAATTATTTCTTTAATTACCACTCATTGAACTTGTCATCATTTACATTACAATGGATGGGGGTAAGAGTCCACTCCATTATGACCTAGAGACCTCACCTCCTAAGGAATTGTGCATTGAAATAAAATAAGAATGAAACATTAAATGAATCAAGTATACGATACGAGGCCTGTGACCTCCCTACACTAAAAGAATGCATCCATGCTCATTGGTTTTGTAAGTGAATTTACAACATTGTCTAAATTGTCAACTTTTTGAATCATAACCTTAACATTATCCACCATCTACTAAACAAAGTGATAACATAAATATGCTTCATATGAGGATGTTACATAAGATTCCTAGCCCAAATGATAACATTCTAACTACCACATCTAATTTGAACTACCTAATACTTAAAACCAACTCCTAAACAAAATCTATGTAACCAAAACACCTCCTTATAGGCATGTGTAGCAATCATATACTCTACTTCAATAGTGGAAAATAAACTATTGGCTACCTATTACTCATCCAACTATTCATACCACAATTTATAAAGAAAACACAGCCACTAGTGGACCTCCAATCATACAAGTCACCTACCCAGTCTTCATCAACAAAGCTATGTATGCACAATGTCTTGCCCACATCATTAGAACCATGATTAAATAAAAAATAATTATAAGTTCCTTGAAAATATCTAAATACATTCTTAACAAAATTCCAATTCTCTCTACTAGGATTAGACATAAACCTGCTAAGAACTCTCACTGCTTCGATGTATATTTGGTTACGAACACTATCATAAGACACATTACACATATACTTAAAATTATAATCTAATTTATGGCATGCATTCAATAAAATATTAGTGCCTAGATGTAAAGGAATAATCACTAGTCTACAGTCGTGCATAGAAAATTGCTACAAAATGTTGTCAACATACTTGCTCTAACTAAGCCAAATCTAGTTGTAAACTCGACCATTGTTAATTTCCATTCCTAAAATAACTATTTTTTCCCTTAAATACTTCATATGAAATGCAACAGAAAGATAAGTTTTAATCTCCCTAACCATCGCCTTACTATTACTAATAAACATGTCATCAATATATAAGACAATGATTAGAATATAATCATGAATATTTAATATAAACACAATGATCTTCGTTGGTTCTAGAAAAACCCAACTTCAATACAAATGTATTAAACTTCTAGTACCACATGTATGACAATTATTTCAGACCATACAATGATCATTTATACTTGCAAAAAAAATCTCAATAAGATCCCTATGAAAGAAAGTAGTTTTAACATCCATTTTCTTTTCTTCAAAATCTCAATTAGTAGTAATAGAAAGTGGGAACTTAATGAAAGAAAGTTTGGGAAAAAGAGAGAAAAAATCACCAAAATAAACACCCTCTCTCTAGGAGTATCCCTTAGCCACTAGTTTGGCTTTATACCTCTCTAACCTGCCATCTACTCTAAACTTCTTGAATACACACTTGCAACTAGTGTAATTCCTTTCCTCAAACAAACTCATAAGATCCTAAGTGTCACATTTTTTGAATTTCATCATCTCATTTTGCTTCTCCTCCATCCAAGAATCACTCTTATCTGAAGGAAGAGCTTCCCTAAAAGATCTTTGTTTATCATCAATACATGGCAATGTAGATACACAATAGAAATTTGGTGGGATATACTTATAAATTGGGTTTTGTTGTCTCATGGACCAGAGTAAGGGACTTCATATTCTTCTTCATGCTTAACCTACATAGAACTCTCATCTAAATCCTCTTCTTCCTCTCCATCTTCTAATCCATCATTATTTTCTTCAACATGTGCATCTTCTTACTTCTTGATCTTAGTCTCAAAATGTATTGTATTGCTTTTTTTTTCTTTGCTTGCATAGGATTTGAAAATACTTTAAGCTCCTTAAAAATCACATCCTTATAATAAATCATTTTTAAGGTTAGAGGATTCTAAAAATTATAATCTTTGACATTCTCATCGTAACCAACAAAGATGCATTTCTATACTTTTAGATCTAACTTAGATAATTTTTCCTTAGGCATGTGAATAAAATCTTCAAAAACAAATATTTTTAAATGCATAATAGAAGGTTTCTTACCTATCCACATTTCATAAGGATTTCTCTCTATGCAAATCATTCAAGGAGATTAGTATATCAAGTAACAAGTATTACTCACAACCTTTGCCCAAAATCATTGATCCAATTGTGTACCACCCATCATACATCTAGCTCTTTCCATTAAGGTTCAATTCATCCTCATTATAATCCCATTTAGTAAGGCATAGAAAGGGTAGTCGTCGACAAAACAATACCTAAATGTCCATAGAAATAACTTAATTCCCTAGAGCAATATTGATAACCATTGTTTAATCTTAAAGACTTTATTTTATTATCTAATAATTTCTCTATTAATGCCTTTAAATCCTTGAATTTGAAAAAAAAAGCTTTAGAACATAAAAAATAAACCCAATTGTATTTAGAATAATCATCAATTAATGTAAAATAATAACAAGATTGTTAATTAATCCATCATCCTTGGACCAAACACATCCTAAGTGAATAATTTAAAATCTCTTTACTCTCTTACTTCCAAAAAAAGGAAAACTCTAATCATTTGGCTAAACACACAATTCTTAAAACAAATCCTAAAATCATTGTTCGCAACATATTTGTGTCAAGATGTACAAATGCAACAAATGTTTTTCAAGAAAATCTTTAAATTATACTAAAATGTTAGTGCCATTCATCATGTTCACTATTCCAAGTGGATCTCCAATATAATCCACATATATAAGAAATTTACCATTCATTTTGATGTGTACGGATTATAGAAACATCGAGTCCACATACCCTAAAGACGACGAAATTGTCTATGCAACATACAAAATGGTCATTTGACCGTATTTATTAATTAATTAAAAATAAAAATACAGTGCATTCTTTATTTTTAATTAATTAATAAATACGGTCAAATGAGCTTTTTATAGGCTGCGCCGAAGACAACTCCCCCCTCCCATCCATTAATGGGATCAATTCAACTTCTAGCTATTAGAACGACTTCTCTAGATATAATCAAATATTAATTGCCCATTCAACCTAAAAACACCGAGAAAACCTACCATCATGCCATGATCCACATCTGACATGATTTGATTCATAAGATAGTCGAATATTATCTTTGATGAATTCATATCCAAATTCAAACATCCTAACGATCATCTGCTTGATCACTGTATGATATCTGGATGATCTCTAGGAAACAGATTGATGTGGATCTGTTTCATCGTTGAAATGCCTAAATCTATATCCATTCATCAGATCTAAAAATTTCTTGAATAGGTCGGGTCTGTTAGATGATTTACCCGAGTTACCATAGCATAAACATAACATCAGCTCTCTTCTAATCAGAAATAATCAAATGTAACAATTTTAATTTCATGAGAAACTTCACGATAGTAACAAACAGATATGAAGCTTCGACGAGACTGTCAACACTCATAAACTTTTGTTCGATTGTTGAATCGCCGGTTAACTGTTAATATTTCTTTTCTAAAAATCATTAAATATTATATCTTGCAACAACAGTTTCTCTTTTGTCATGATACGATCCTTGGCTTCCAATTTACTGTTATAACTGTGAACATTTAGTTCTTATAGATATGCAACAATTATTGGTCTTCTGACATACAGTGTGACTCTTTCTTCTTCAGTTCGAACATACAAATAGTCACTGCTCTGCTATATTTATAATAGCCATTTATCCTTGTACGTTGGTCCTTTGGTCTTCGAGGTTTTCAATAGGTATCTGATCTTTGAGACGGGCTACAGTCATCCATATTGGTCATTGGACATTGCTTATAAACAATAGTCGTGTACATTTGGAACTAAAACAGGCATTAGATCTCTCAAGGCCATTTAGATTGTTGGGATTCGAAAAAGATGTATAAACAAGTCCTATCATTCCTCCCAGTTATACAAATATTGTAAACTGTGTTTTTAAAATCACTTTTTGGCACATTTTGTTTGGATTATATTGAATAGATGGCAGCCCTGTTTATGCTCTGTCATACCATTGGAGCCATGCAATGAATCTTATCTGTCATTTAGACATTTGTTTAATTGGGGTTGTCAGTCAGCATTTTGGAACTGACACCTTGATCCTGAATTTGGTGCTGAATATTAAATTACTTCATAGTCTCACAAATAAGCAATATAGTGACCAAGACAGATCATAAAGTTACTGAAAGTGATTGTTCTTTGACCTCAACGGTCTCATTCTTCCATGCTTGCTTCGTACCTACTTGTGTGTTACTTATTCTTGAGAGTCCTATAGTCTATTTTGGACTAATCACCTTGACTGATAATAATTCTCCGTTATTTGTATTCTTTAAAGTCATTCATATGAATCTAGTCTACTCAAGGCAGAGCTGCAGGCAGTCGCAAAGTTGTGGTCCATTAGACCCGCCTTCTCTCACATGCCTCCAACCCTTCTATGTGCAGCTAAACTTGTACAGCTTGAATTTCCTTAGGAAAGGCTGTAAGGACAGTAATTTCATTCACAAACCATTGCCATCTCTGGGTAGTCTTGATGCGTGTTTTATGACACAACAAACATTCTAGAATAAAGTGTCAAAGACGCTCTATCCCCTCTTGAAAAACTACCTCGTGTGCTAAGACTGCAAGAAAGATCATACGGCAATTCCAATGTTTTAGTTAGGTGTGGATGAGCTCTTTGGTTTGATGTGATTTGCTGGTTATGACAAGGGGACTTATGCTAGGCTTGTTCAATTCACAATAAGGTCTAGACAATGAAGCTCTATTGCTTGGGTCATGGATCAAACAAACTGAAAAAAGGAGATAAAGGTTTAGAATTTCTAGTCTACTTCCTAAGAATTCAAGAGACGGTATTGACTTGGTGGAACCAATAACCACGCTTTGCTTCGCCACGCTCAACGACAACTACACAAAGGGGGTGCAATCTTCAAGGGAATGTGCTTATGATTTTCACGTCATGAATAACTACCATCAAATCGAACAATAATTATCCAGATAGAAGTTAAGCATCCACAGAATAAGCTCAGGCTAACTTTACGCATTGAATGAAAATCATCCATTCAAAGAAAGTATGAGCAAAAAGTTTCACCATAATCAACACTTATCAAATCTTGCATTCATCTAACATACATGAAATCAAATCTAAACTATGATGAGGGATAAGAACCATAACAACTCCAAAATAAGAGAAGTAATCACCATCAGAACAATGCATGCATTACTTATTACTTTGGTAGTCTTACAACAATTGCTTATCTCAACATGTTTTGCAACATGCTCCCATGCTTTACAAATGAGGGGTTGAGCTCAATTTATAGGCTCCCCAATTACATTCAATGGCCAAGATTGATTTAGGATCAACGGCCAAGATTACATAAAACCCTAATTAGGGTTTGCTACCCCTCGACCAATGAGAAAATTACATTCGAGGACACTTGTCCTTTTTACCAAATATGAACCAACAGATAAAATAGAAAGTTGTTGCATGTTGATTTGGAACAATTTGATTGGTTGGAAGATGACGAGGTGCCACCCCTCAGTGTGCTGGATGTCTTCCTTGGTCACTTTGTTCTTTTTCCATGTTCTTGCCTTAGAATATTTTTTGTCCTTTGCACTTTGATCTTGGATTACTTTGGCTTCTTCTTCCCTCCTCGCCTTGGAGCACCTGTTTAGACTTGAAGTTATTAAGTCTTTCTTTCCGGATTGCTTTGGAATTTCCTCAAGTGCCTTGAATTTGGAGAGGAACTTCCCTGTGCTTTTGCCACAATGGAGGAAAATTGGAATTTTCTCGGTGGAGAATTTCCCATACTTAGCCAAATTTTGGCTACTTTGTAATACCTTCAAGATTTTGGCCATTTTTGTGCTCAAATAAACTTTGCCGGTAGGTTTGTCTTCAATTTTGAATTTGGCTTGCGTAAGTTGGATGTACTTGACGGTGTGCCTGCCGTTGTATTCATGATGCCAAACTCTTGGCGGACTTCCTGTTGGTCTTGCAATGTGCAAGGGTGGACTCCCCAAGTTTTCTTTCATCTCCCTTCCAGTCGGACTTTACACTTTCTTTGCCATTTTCCTCGCCTTGTGTAGTCATCCACTTGCAGTAAAAAAGATAACTTTTTAGGATAAGCTTTGAAAGATTTTTATAAATTTCATTTTCTAGCTTTTAATTTTCTCCAAAATGGCTAATTTATTTGATTTTATCTTTTAAATTTAGCCATGGCAAAAATTATTGGATGAAGATTTTCATTTTCTCTCTCCTGAAATCTGGCCTCGTGCTAAATTTTTTTAACACTCTCTCTCCAAGTTGGGCTTGGTGAACACTTTTCCATGGCGGACTTTGAGAGTCTTTTTTCATCTATCTTCAAATGTTGGAGGACTTCATGTCAGTTCTATGTTCAAATTTTCTTGCTGTCCATTTTATTTCGCCATAATTTTCTTGCCGTCCAATAATTATTTTGCCATCCAAATTTCTTTATTTCCATCTGAAGTCTCTGGCAAAATTTATTTCATCTTCCTAGAACATTTGGCCAAATTTTCTTAGACATATAAATGTTGGACTTAGAAGAATTTTCTTTCTTTTCAAGCATGGCGAATTTTCAAAGTGCCAAGCATATTTTAAAAAAAAAATTTCCAACATTCATACTAAGGCAAAATTTTTAATTTTCTTACTCCTCTAAGTATGGCGGACTTGCTTATTAGTTGAGCCATCAAATTATGTCCAAGGGCGGACTTGGCCAATATCTTTGCCACTTTTTCTTTGGCCAAGGGCGGACTTCACCTCTTCTCAAGGCATTGTCTTATGCCCAAGGCGGACTTGGCCTAACTTCAAGCCACTTTATGTTTTGTCCAAGGGCGGACTTGCCTCATTTCCTTGCCATTCATGAGCGGACTTTGTCAATTTCCTTGCCACTCCTTTTGCTTATGGCAGACTTTACTTGTTCTCAAGCCATAGTCTTCCTTTGGTGGGCGGACTTTATCCAATGTTGAGCCATTCTCTTCATGTTGCTGGGCGGACTTGGCTTGTTAGCATGCCATTCAACATTTGACTAAGGTGGACTTAGCATGACTTTGTGCCATCCTCCATTGTGCAGGTCGGACTTTCCCTTACTTCTTGCCATTATCCTTCATGTGGCTGGGCGGAGTTTATCTATCTTCTTGCCATTGCTAGGCAGAGTTGCTTCATGTGCTTGCCATGGGAGGGCGGAATTTATCAAATTTCATGCCATAAGTCTTCCTTTGGAGGGCGGACTTTACCTTCAGCCTAGCCATCTCTTTCTGGCTGAAGCTCTTCACCATTAACTTCCTCATGCTGGTTATGAACCTCAGTCCCCTTTCATGCCTTCACCATGATTTTCAGTCATCAATTTGCCGTGATTGTTTAGATTTTCACAAATTTTCTAGATTTCTCCATGGATTTCTCAGATTTTTATATGAATTTCTCAGATTTTTGACTATTTACTGTGATTTCTAGACTGATTTTTCCAGATTTTTGACATTTTCCAAAATCTCACCATGAATTCAAAAATTTTCAAATCGATTTTCTGAGAGTTTCATTGATCTTTTTGAACTTTTGAGTGGATTTTCGAAACCCGGACCCCTTCCCAATATAGAAACTTTCTAAAAATATTTTTTTTCCCAAAAATAGCAACTTTCGAAAAATAGACCGTAAAAAGTAGGAATCTCATAATTGCTCAAAAGTGCCAAAAAAGTAGGTCCAGAAAAATAGGGGGCCTGGAGTGAAAACCCTAAAAAGTAGGAGGTGTCAGATTTGACCGAAATGACAGTCGATCTTCATCTCTCGGATCTCCTAAGAATGATGGCGATGTTTGCACAATGATCCAGGTTAAAACTCTTTTGCTCGACTCGGGCGACTCTTAGAACTCAAACTCCTCATTGTAAAAAGACTGGTGATAAGCAATTGTGACGCCAAGGCAAAAAGCAAAAAAGCAAAAAACAAAGGGTCCCCATTTGCAATGGGGCGATGTGTGAAAAGGTCACAACATCTAGCGCCAACCTGAATAAATGTTCCTGAACATTTCAAAGACAGTACCCACTTCAAACCCAGAATCTTAGATTAATTCTAATTAACTTACCCTTTGGCTAAGAAGAGTACTCAAAAGGGAAGAGAAATCCTAAACTGTATCAAGACCTTTCCTCCTGTAGTTACAAGTGTGTGCAAATGTGTTTATTCCCATCTCATAAGACCATTTTGACTCTTTGGTTCCATCATGGTTGCTTGTGTCTTTTGTCTTAACTCCAAAAGCATCCTGGATAGAGCCTTGCTGCCAGCGAGCGTCTATAGCCCCGGCAAGGTTATCGCTATAATCTCACGGAGATTGCTCTACTTCCAACGATTTAGTTTTTCTTTTGATTTTTTGATGATTGATCAATTTGAGTGCACACCTGTAGAGATGTCCGCACACCCAAAAGCCAAATTCTTTGATTTTTTATTTTTATTTTTATTCCTTTTTTTTTTTATATTCTTTTCTTTTCACATTTTTCCACACTTTGGCCTGTAAGCTATGAAGCTCACATGGGTTTGAGTATTATAGTGGCGCCGAAGTAAGACTTTTGATTTTCCATGACTTCACCTGGGAGACCATAATGACTCAGAGAATTTGTTAAGTGTGTAAGATATAATAACTGTAAGACTCAGTGTCAAGATACAATAGATGATTCCCTTTCCAGTCAAGTACTAACCTTAACCTTAAGATATTTTAGAAACAATTAATCTAGGATTCGAAGATTATCCACAAATATTTATCCAAGAAATGGACTAAACATGGTTTAGCACAGACGCTAGAGTTCTTAAGATACAACACTCTTCACAAATGGGAGCCCATTTATTGAAAGCAAAATGAAATGGACAAGCAAACTAAACTAAGAAAGCAAAACAACTAATCCAAAGCAAACCAAGCAGAAAGAAAACCTACTCTAAACAAAAAACAAAAATTTTAAGCGAACAACAGTCAAAAGACCTAAGTATATACAACTCCTAGCATGATTTCTTAGGATGTGCAGTAGCAACAAAGCAGCGGTCACAGTACGAAGTTTTGCAAACTTATCTTTAAACTTAGAAAAATATTCTTTCAAAGGACAAATATGAAACTTGAGCAAAACTTCGGGAAAGATTAGTAACTGGGGCAATTCATTTGGACCATGGTTGATCCATAAACAAGTTTTCTTTCCTAAATCTCCATAATCAAAATGATATTCCTTGTAGGAAATAGTAGGGAAAGATACAACCTGGTGGTCTTCATTTGTAGGCTTGAATTCTCGTCTGTCGTCCATAGCTTCATCAGGAGGTCGGAGTTGATGGTGAATCATACCACTTGCATCTGAAACATGGAGATCAACATCATGATCCAAACTGGGTGGAGTGGGGCGGGAATTCGATTGAAGAGGGCATTTTGAAATTTGGAGTATTTCATGCATTGGCTCCTTCTGAATCCCCAACAATGGATCAAGCCCCAACCTGAGTTGTTCTTCATTTTCTATCTTTGTGACAATTGCTTGTTTATCAGGTAGCGTCTCATTTGTTTCAATTTCATCAAGCAATTCCTCCATGACTGTGAACATTGGATCAAGCGCTGACGCGAAATGTATTTCATATTCTGCTTCTGTCTTGGTAGCCCATTGATCGTCAAACATATTATCTTGCCTCAAGCCGCTTATCATTTCTTCCATCTTGCTCATGCATGATTGAACTTCTTCATCAAGGACTATTCCTTCTTGAAGTGCACTGGAATTACTTCCCTCTTCCTGTTCTCCTTCTTGGATGAATGAACATTGGAAATTTGTCACACCATCTCTACTTTGAGCTAAGTCCTCCGTTTCTGGTTCTTGATGATCTTCAATAATTTGCAATTCTTTATATTCATCCACTTTCGTATGTTGACAGTTGCCTTTGGTGGTTCCTCTTGCTTGGATGTATTCCATTGCTTCTTTGATCTTTACTTGAATGGCCTCTTGTTCTAGCGCGATGTAGGAACAATCTTCATCTGCCGGATCCCTAAGCTCGACCACATTATCCTGTTGTGACTTATTCTCCCTATTGTTGGATGACATTGTGGTACATTCTTCATCTGGTGTTAAAAAAGTCTGTTTGACATATTCAATCCATGCTTTGTCCTTGAAGCATCCATGGGGTAGTTCTGGTAATCCGAGGTGACATCTGGCAAGGTGGATAGCCTCTTCACATGATGTGCAAGTGAATTCTGGATGAGGTGCATTGTGAATCCGACACCAACGAGGGAGCAAAACACCTTTCAAGCAAAAATTACCTAGTTTTATTTGACCTTCGATTCTAAGTATAAACCTTGTGAAGGCCTCATACATAACTTCTGGAATGCTATAATCATTAGGTTCTACATCCAACACTCCTGGCTTGGGAACATCCCAAAAGAAAATTTTCCCTTGGAGAACAAGCTCTATCCTTGAGAGGAATGTCAAGCAATTGATTTCTTCATGGTTGGATGTCTCATGAATTCGACATCTTCTTAGCAAAGCAAACTTAGACAAATTCCTGGGGTGTAGCTGTGCATTCAATTTTTTTTGAATCTGAGCAATATCCATGAGATTGTCTTGAGAGCAAGAAATATGGAATGGACGCCCATCCATTGAGAAATCTTAGATTTTTTTTTTTTGGAATTTTTTAACTTTTCACTTTTTTTGGATTTTTGGCATAAAAGAGATCTAACATATCTTAGATTTGGCTTCTCGAAGCTCATACTGGTTCCATCCAGCTAAATTTTTCTATTTGTGAAAATAAACAACCAAATGTTCGCCCTCCTTCTAGCGCCAATTCTATGTTGATGCGTGTTTTATGACACAACAAACATTCTAGAATAAAGTGTCAAAGACGCTCTATCCCCTCTTGAAAAACTACCTCTTATGCTAAGACTGCAAGAAAGATCATACGGCAATTCCAATGTTTCAGTTAGGTGTGGATGAGCTCTTTGGTTTGATGTGATTTGTTGGTTATGACAAGGGGACTTATGCTAGGCTTGTTCAATTCACAATAAGGTCTAGACAATGAAGCTCTATTGCTTGGGTCATGGATCAAACAAATTGAAAAAAGGAGATAAAGGTTTAGAATTTCTAGTCTACTTCCTAAGAATTCAAGAGACGGTATTGACTTGGTGGAACCAATAACCATGCTTTGCTTCGCCACGCTCAACGACAACTACACAAAGGGGGTGCAATCTTCAAGGGAATGTGCTTATGATTTTCACGTCATGAATAACTACCATCAAATTGAACAATAATTATCCAAATAGAAGTTAAGCATCCACAGAATAAGCTCAGGCTAACTTTACGCATTGAATGAAAATCATCCATTCAAAGAAAGTATGAGCAAAAAGTTTCACCATAATCAACACTTATCAAATCTTGCATTCATCTAACATACATGAAATCAAATCTAAACTATGATGAGGGATAAGAACCATAACAACTCCAAAATAAGAGAAGTAATCACCATCAGAACAATGCATGCATTACTTATTACTTTGGTAGTCTTACAACAATTGCTTATCTCAACATGTTTTGCAACATGCTCCCATGCTTTACAAATGAGGGGTTGAGCTCAATTTATAGGCTCCCCAATTACAATTCAATGGCCAAGATTGATTTAGGATCAACGGCCAAGATTACAAAAACCCTAATGAGGGTTTGCTACCCCTCGACCAATGAGAAAATTACATTCGAGGACACTTGTCCTTTTTACCAAATATGAACCAACAGATAAAATAGAAAGTTGTTGCATGTTGATTTGGAACAATTTGATTGGTTGGAAGATGACGAGGCACCACCTCAGTGTGCTGGATGTCTTCCTTGGTCACTTTGTTCTTTTTCCATGTTCTTGCCTTAGAATATTTTATGTCCTTTGCACTTTGATTACTTTGGCTTCTTCTTCTTCCTCGCCTTGGAGCACCTGTTTAGACTTGAAGTTATTAAGTCTTTCTTTCCGGATTGCTTTGGAATTTCCTCAAGTGCCTTGAATTTGGAGAGGAACTTCCCTGTGCTTTTGCCACAATGGAGGAAAATTGGAACTTTTTCAGTGGAGAATTTCCCATACTTAGCCAAATTTTGGCTACTTTGTAATACCTTCAAGATTTTGGCCATTTTTGTGCTCAAATAAACTTCGCCGGTAGGTTTGTCTTCAATTTTGAATTTGGCTTGTGTAAGTTGGATGTACTTGACGGTGTGCCTGCCGTTGTCTTCATGATGCCAAACTCTTGGCGGACTTCCTGTTGGTCTTGCAATGTGCAAGGGTGGACTCCCCAAGTTTTCTTTCATCTCCCTTCCAGTCGGACTTTACACTTTCTTTGCCATTTTCCTCGCCTTGTGTAGTCATCCACTTGCAGTAAAAAAGATAACTTTTCAGGATAAGCTTTGAAAGATTTTTATAAATTTCATTTTCTAGCTTTTAATTTTCTCCAAAATGGCTAATTTATTTGATTTTATCTTTTAAATTTAGCCATGGCAAAAATTATTGGATGAAGATTTTCATTTTCTCTCTCTTGAAATTTGGCCTCGTGCTAAATTTTTTTTACACTTTCTCTCCAAGTTGGGCTTGGTGAACACTTTTCCATGGCGGACTTTGAGAGTCTTTTTTCACCTATCTTCAAATGTTGGAGGACTTCATGTCAGGTTCTATGTTCAAATTTTCTTGCCGTCCATTTTATTTGGCCATAATTTTCTTGCCGTCCATTTTATTTGGCCATAATTTTCTTGCCGTCCAATTTTATTTGGCCATGATTTTCTTGCCATCCAATTTTATTTGGCCATAAATTCTTTCGTCCGAAGTCTCTGGCAAAATTTATTTCATCTTCCTAGAACGTTTGGCCAAATTTTCTTAGACATATAAATGTTGGACTTAGAAGAATTTTCTTTCTTTTCAAGCATGGCGAATTTTCAAAGTGCCAAGCATATTTTAAAAAAAAAATTTCCAACATTCATACTTAGGCAAAAAATTTAATTTTCTTACTCCTCTAAGTATGACGGACTTGCTTATTAATTGAGCCATCAAATTATGTCCAAGGGCGGACTTGGCCAATATCTTTGCTACTTTTTCTTTGGCCAAGGGCGGACTTCACCTCTTCTCAAGGCATTGTCTTATGCCCAAGTGCGGACTTGGCCTAACTTCAAGCCACTTTATGTTTTGTCCAAGGGCGGACTTGCCTCATTTCCTTGCCATTCATGAGCGGACTTTGTCAATTTCCTTGCCACTCCTTCTTTTGCTTATGGCGGACTTTACTTGTTCTCAAGCCATAGTCTTCCTTTGGTGGGCGGACTTTATCCAATGTTGAGCCATTCTCTTCATGTTGCTGGGCGGACTTGGCTTGTTAGCATGCCATTCAACATTTGACTAAGGCGGACTTAGCATGACTTTGTGCCATCCTCCATTGTGCAGGTCGGACTTTCCCTTACTTCTTGCCATTATCCTTCATGTGGCTGGGCGGAGTTTATCTATCTTCTTGCCATTGCTGGGCGGAGTTGCTTCATGTGCTTGCCATGGGAGGGCGGACTTTATCAAATTTCATGCCATAAGTCTTCCTTTGGAGGGCGGACTTTACCTTCAGCTTGGCCATCTCTTTCTGGCTGAAGCTCTTCACCATTAACTTCCTCATGCTGGTTATGAACCTCAGTCCCCTTTCATGCCTTCACCATGATTTTCAGTCATCAATTTGCCGTGATTGTTTAGATTTTCACAAATTTTTCAGATTTCTCCATGGATTTCTCAGATTTTTATATGAATTTATCAGATTTTTGACTATTTCCTGTGATTTCTAGACTGATTTTTCCAGATTTTTGACATTTTCCAGAATCTCACCATGAATTCAAAAAATTTCAAATCGATTTTCTGAGAGTTTCGTTGATTTTTTCGAACTTTTGAGTGGATTTTCGAAACGCGGACCTTTTCCCAATATAGAAACTTTCTAAAAATAGAAATTTTCCCAAAAATAGCAACTTTCTAAAAATAGACCGTAAAAAGTAGGAATCTCATAATTGCTCAAAAGTGCCAAAAAAGTAGGTCCAAAAAAATAGGGGGCCTGGGGTGAAAACCCTAAAAAGTAGGAGGTGTCAGATTTGACCAAAATGATAGTCGATCTTCGTCTCTCGGATCTCCTAAGCATGATGGCGATGTTTGCGCAATGATCCAGGCTAAAACTCTTTTGCTCGACTCGGGCGACTCTTAGAACTCAAACTCCTCATTGTAAAAAGACTTGTGATAAGCAATTGTGATGCCAAAGCAAAAAGCAAAAAAGCAAAAAACAAAGGGTCCCCATTTGCAATGGGGCAATGTGTGAAAAGGTCACAACAGGTAGCAAGTTAGCACACGTACCTATCTCTTGTACACATCCACAATCAATGTTGTAACTTTTGTGTAGAGTTATACATCATTAAAAGACTCAATTTTGGATTATCTTATGAGTGGTGCATTTGTACCTGATACTTGAAATCCTTGACCAATGTACTGTGACTTTGTGACAATTGTTGGTTGTTATGTCACCCATACTAGACATCTATGCCTTCTCCCATTAAGGGAAAATTCCCACCCATTTCAATGATGCACAAGGGAGTCCATTAAAGCTATGTGGTTGGACGAAAAACAAAATGCTCTCAGCGTGTTCTTTCTTCCCTATTTGTATCATCATTGCAACAATACATTATTTGGGAAGAATATCAGGGGATAATATATTTTGGATTACATTTATTAATTATATTTAATTTTCATTTTTTTGATAATTTTACAATTATATTGAGTCCCGAGAGAAGTGTATACAAATATCTGCATATTGTATATGATTTTAGTCTTATTGATTACTGCACCATGTTGGTTGACGGTCTTAAAATGAATTTGGAAGGAAATTGGATAAGAACTGTCTGGTTGATAGTTTGCACCAGGCTTAGGGTGGGGTCCCGTGGGGGGCTTCAGGATCTACTTTTAAGGAGCAGGAGGTCTCATGAAGTCAAAAAAAAAATGCTACAGGATTAATTAGAAACTTTTACTGAAGAATAGCAGCTCCTACCTTCTAGGACTGCAGATTTGAGGGGGTGAAAATGGGTTGGGGATGGAGATTGCCCCTACGGTTTAGGAATTTTATCTACCATTTGTCAATCATCTCAACTTTTAGATTCCCACAAAAAAACAATTGGAAGAAAATGTTGTGTATTTATTTGTTTTTATCTCTACAATTACAATACACTCCATCAAGAGCAGCAGAGAACAGTGTGTGCACAGCAGCAACTAAGTTCATGGGACCACCAACTTCCTTAAAATTTAGAGCTTAATATTTTAAGCTGAACTGCGCCACTAAGTTCATGGGACCAGCAGCTTCCTTAAAATTTAGAGCAAAAAATTCTCAGCAGCACCCACTGAAACTTTGCTGAAACTTTTCAGGAAGCCCCCCTCCATGGAAAACCACCCTTAATGCTTGTCCCTTTTTCATTTATCCGCTATTGAATGCCTATTTCACTGGCAATGTAGCGGTTAGTTTTGGTGATTCGGCTAAGATTCACCTACAGCAAAGAGAGTATATTTAATTATTTTTCTGTTTTATAACAGCCATGATGTATTATTTATGGAATTATTCAGTTAAGAAATTGCTTAAAGTGTAATCAAGTTGTGCATGTATAAAGTGATAAATTAATTTGTGGCATTAAATCTATTATGAAAATATACTATGTTCAGTTAAACATTATGTAAATTAAACCTTTGAGCAACAGCCAACATGTGTCTCACAATTTCAATTAGTTAAATGAACAAAAAAAGCATCAGTAAATTATTCCTCGCACCCCAAGAGTGGGTTGTGACAATGCCATAAAATTGTGAGATTTGCTTCATGTTGTAATGGCCATATAAATATACAAGAAATGCAATTTCCATGTATAAGAGAGAGATTTGTCAGAGAAATAAAACTGCCCCTTTTGGTACTAAAACGCATTTTCACATGCTATTGAAGCTCTTCAAAGTTCATACAATCAAAATAGCATTTGCCAAAGATGTGTGCTGAATTTTTTGTTGTAAGTAATATGCGTGATATTGGGTGAAAATGAATTCAGGTGCAAAGAAATAGCATCTTAAGAATTAAATCCAAATATACTTATGTTGTTCACAACAAATATATATATATATATAGATTTCCCAGGATACCATGTAAGACTCTTCACTGCATGCAATTCTACCATTATCCTGAATATCAATCAGATGCAAGTCACATCATGTCCCAAATGCAATTTGCCGAGGACCAAATCTATCAAAAACCTCCTGGAGGAGGAGAAATAGGATTGCAGTGACTGGTTGAACTTGATCCCAAATTTTCTAGCACTGTTAAACCAGTTTTCTTCAATGAAATTTCTAATTCAGACAAAATCATAAGATTGGACTCTGCCACATGGAAATATCACTGACAAGATCTCGAAGTTGGTCTATAAGAACTTTCAAATGATGATTCTTTTTTGTAACCTCCTGCAAAGAACAAGAATGGCATCATTAAAAAAATTGCCAATGAAAAAAGCACCTTGATTAAGGTAGTCCACAAATGACAAAATAAGGACTCAAATCTTGTCAAGTCACAAATCCTTGATTTATTAAAAGCAGCATTTCACCAAATAGCAGCTTTAGGGTTCGGCATAAAACTAAAAGGAAGCCTAATTTTCATGTGCAAATGGCTCCATTAAAGTATTTACAGTACTCACAGATAATTTTGATAGACTTTATGCAAATAGAAGGATACTGACGGTCATCTGGTTAGAATTTTTTTTAACTGATGTTAATCAGCACAACCTAAAAGATAGAAGCAGATAACTAAAAGTTTCGTGTTTCAGGAGACCATTTTGCAGCTGACAGCTTTGTCTTTTGAACTTTTCCTCTGAAGCACCTGCAGAGATAATTACAGTAGTCCCCCTCCATGGAACCACTGCCTAAGAAATAACTCGGCTTTTCTCTCAGAGGTGCACATGTAAAATGCATATAATTTGATGGTATCCATATACGTCAATGCACATGTCAAGTATTAGACTAAAATCAATAGTTAAGGCTACATAACAGTAATGGCTCCCAAAAAGCTTCTAAATCCCCTTCCTCTAAGCCATTGTTTTTATCTAACCTGAGTGTTCCACAAGAGCAAGGAATAAGCATCATGCATTCAATTTCAAGATATTCTGTCAATTCCTCAATATCTCATTTTAGCTCAGTCCCTAGATGATTAATCATAAAACCACTATAAGTCTAAACAAATGCAACATCTACACCCACAATTTCACCCTAGTGAATCTATGGAATCTAATTTGCATGTTAGTCATCTCTAGGCTCCCCTATATTTTATAGCAAGACAAGATAAAAAAATTCAAAAAATTGCCTAAACGATGAGCGGATTACAGGTAGACTTGCTGGAAAAGAACATACCAACCCTCAATAACTACATACTTGCCCATCCAAAATAGAAGCATAAATTTCACTTGGAATTTTGTGCATTCATGCACACACACACACACACACTAATGAAAAATGTATTTTAGTGTGGAAGAAAATTTGTTCAAGGAACTTTTAAATACAAGTCGTATAGAAAAAAAGGCCTAATTGAAAAACAAAGATGAGTTGAGTCATTCGGATACACCATTGAAGGACTTATAGAATGTTCAATTCAGGCAATGATACTCAAGTTAAGTTTTTTGCACTTACCTCTCACATGGATTAGAGTCTATGACCATAAATCCACAGGTTTTGATCCTTTAAAATCACTCAGTGTGAAGAGGTGTAGCAATAATACAAACGGGTGACAAGAGGGTACATTTGGTTATATTTTGCCATTCCGTATAAGTTACTTTTCTTAAGTGGAAAAAGGATTTGGCTAATTAGTGGTGAAAATGACAC
Source organism: Sequoia sempervirens (assembly GCA_007258455.2). NCBI lineage: Eukaryota > Viridiplantae > Streptophyta > Pinopsida > Cupressales > Cupressaceae > Sequoia > Sequoia sempervirens. Next base: position 201,028,765 of record VDFB02086081.1, on the reverse strand, counting down.
TTTTTCTTGCAAATATTTGGAGGTGGGGAGTGCTTCTTTGGAGAGTAGCAACTTTGTATTGGTTATCTAGCAGGGGTCCACATGGATGTGTCCCCAGTCCCGTGCATGACATCCTAAGCATCCCCCTATTGGGAGGGTACATGGGTACACCCTTTTGTCTCCAAGACAACCTAAGGGAAGTCCAAGTATCTCTCAACCATCCTAGGGACGTTAAGGCATCCCAGGCAGGAGAAAAAATTAGCCATTAAAAAATGAAGAGAAAATTTTTCCTTAAATCTAAATCTCAAAGGGGGACAGACCAAGGTGCCCCAACCAAAAAACAAACTTAAAAAAATCCTAGCCCATGCTCTTTTGCAATTGCCTAAAGAGAATAGGAACAAAGAAAAGAGAAAAAGAGAAGAGGAAGAGGAAAGAGCAGGAAGAGGAAGAACACAAACTACTTGAGATATGTTCCTAATTCCCATTGACAGTTGATCATTCATCTTCCTATTTTCAAGTTTTTATTTCAAACTAAATTATCCACAAAGCTTTTTTTTCATAAATACTGAACATTAAATAATACTAAATGGAAATGCAACTTCTGTAGATTATCTGCATCTGCATCTTGTGTGACCTGAAGTAGGAAAAACACTAAGAAAATCTATGTTTGTAGCAACTAAATATTGATTTTATCTTTTAGTTGCAATGGGCCAATCAACTAATGTCTTGGGAGTCTTAGATAGATCAAAGAACTGCACCTTCTGTGTATCCTTGTTTATGCTCATGCAACTTAAAGTAAGAAAAATAAGTGGAAAATCCTTGTGTTTGTAGCAATTAGTGATTGTTTTAATTTTTTTTGCAATGGGCTAATCAAATAATGTCTTAGGAGTCTTAGATAGGTTGTAACTCAAAGATGGATTGCACATCTTGTGTTTTCTCTACTTTATGCTGTGCAACCTGAAGTAAGACAATTTGAAGGAAAATCCTTGTGTAGATCTACGAATTGTCTTAAGTCCTTATTTTAAGTGGCAAATAGTAAGCTTAATTTTGTCTTTGTAGTGTCAATATGAATTCCTTTAGCTTAAGTGAAATCACAGATGGAAATGCCATATTTGTCCACTTGAATGCCATGACAACATTACTAGAGTGAATGCATACCTCCCACACATCCCTGGTAAAAGGGTTGGGCATGTGGTGAGCTCTCACTTGAACAAAGGATTGAGATAATGAGACTGTATAATGATATATTTTGTTACCTTGAAAACAGTGCCCTTTTCTCAAACTAATAGTACTTGACACATATTCATTTTTGCATCAAGTTAGTAGAGCCTAAGGGGTAATCTGACCACATATTCCTTAAATAGGATCGATGCATCTGACCACTATCAAACTTGTACCTCAATTTTCCTTAACATGGATGTTGCTTCTCTGTAACCACTACAAGTTTAACTTGCAACACTTTAAATGCAAGCATTGATGAGTCTATATAATGACACTGAATCCAGAAGAAAAGAAAACTTTCTGTCATTTACTGATTTGTGCAGCAATCTTTGGTTAAGAACATGAACAAAAAGATCACCAAACAAAGGGACATGCATCAAAAATGAAATGGACGGCTTTCAATGTGATTGCTGCACTTTCTCCAACTTTTGAGAAATAGCAACCCTGTTGTGCATAACATTGCTGTTGCAAACTTGTCTCATGTGTTCTCTGCTCACCAATATTGGATTTTAAAAAGAAATGGACCACTTGGAATCTAGCTTTAAACTTTGGCAATGATCTCTACAAAAATTAGTTCTAGTCTTGCAAAACACACTTTCTTTATTTTGTTTTCAACACACAATAAATGATTGTTATATAGCAGTGGTGACAATAAACATAATGGAAAAATCTACATCTGTTTGAATCTCATTTAACTCCACAAGAAAAGAACCAGGGGCAGCCTCCTTCCCTAATAAACAAATAGTTTATTGTATTAACATCAATGGGGTAGCTTTTACATTGATATGCTTTGGCTTATAAAGCCTGTGGTTTCTCATACAAACTTCCCGACCCAACTAACTACCACAAAACTAACATTTGTTTTATTTATTTACTATTAATATGCTACTAAGTTATAGGGTGATTTTATTACAAAAGGTAAGCCTTGTATTCTAACAAATACAAAAATCTTAATCAAACATTGAATTATACTTTGATTTCTAACAGTTTGTTAGCATCATAGTTTTATGATAACAATATACAATATATGATTTCTAACAGTTTGACCTGCAGAAAAATAAGATAGATGACAATGTTTTTAAGTGGATTTATAGAGGGCATTTATGTCCCCCATTCGCTGCCCATTTCTATGGCTGGGTATGGCATCTCCATGCCCCCTAGAGACACAAGTGCCTGATGGATATTCTCTATGAACCCACTGTAAACATTTCCGGTGCTGGCTCGTCCGTGGGAATGCCAAGAACAGTCATCAACCTTAGATATGCCTTTAGTTTGAAAATCATTTGCATCATAATAATGTTGGAAAATTACACATCATAAATCATGAAAAGGAAAATTCCTTATTTCTGTGCATTCTTAAATTGTATGAATGGGTTTTGGCTGGTAGCTTTTCAAACGTGTTATCAGATAGACTCCAACATTAATCCAAAATCATAGCACCAACGAGCAATGTAAAAATAATGTAATGAAATCAGCTATTCAAATGTTGATGGCCTTCTCCCATTTATAGATTGCCATCCAAACTGCCACATTCTTCAGTTGGCTTTTTGCACCTTGTGGCTTTGTATCCCATGGGTTGTCATCTTGACTGTAATGTTCTTACTATTGTTTGTGTAAAAGTTAATATGATTCCATTAGTAGTTACTTGGAGGTGTTTTGTTATTTATCTTTTATATTCCATATTAGTGTGCCCTTTGGAATCTAGACTATAGTGATATTGACATATCGTGAATCTAAATTAGAATTCTTAGCTCTTTTCCTGTATTTTCAAATTAGTAAAGAAATCTTCTCGCTATCTTAGCTTCTCTAGGACTAGATATTTTTTCTATTATTATCTTGCCTGATTTTGGACAGATACAAATATAGTTGAACACAATAGTACCAAGGATAGGAAGAGTTTTTTTGATAATTTGTTTTACAGATAATTAATGAGAGACTACTGTGTTGCCCTTGGAGACTTTGGGCCTGAGTGGCTGTCCATAACTTCTCTTCCAAGTATATTTTTTGAAGAAGGTATCTTTTTGGCAGACTATGCATTTCCAATTGGGGATCACACCAAGGAATGTATATTTATTTTGTGTCAGAAAATGTTTGTTTCAAAAATGATATAGTTCTACTTGGTTCCTTATCGGATTTTAGTGTTTTTCTTTTGCTTCAAAATACTGCACATTTTTCCAGAAATTACAGATTTTATTTTTGGAAATTGAAAAAAACCAAGATTTCAATTCATTTCCTATTTTTCTAAATGCTTATACTTTATAGATCAGATTTCTCATCACTTCAGTTGTGCAACATTATGGTCAAGATTCAAGAACATATTAGTAGTACCAGAGTAGACAGGTTCTTGACGGTGATACCCAAGTATCTTGGATTAAAATATGGTATGTCAACATCTTCTTGGTCTCGTGGTGAGACATTTGCAATGGCTTCATTCTCATCTCCTGAAAGCAAAAATGGGAGATAAACTCTGGATCAAATTAAGGAAACTCTTGAGATGTCAGTTGAGGTTCAATGAATCCTTTGATCCACAAAATAATGATCAAATTGAGGTAGTTAACCATTCCTTGATTCATACTCTCTGTCCATCACAACCAGAATAAGTAGAGGAATACATATCTTTATGTGTTGCAGCCTAGCTATGATTACCTATCCATTTCCAACACAAGAAGCTCTGTATTTGAGGATCGCTATAAATATTAAGCCCTAGCTCCGCAAGAGACTCTAGTAGCTCTCTCCACAGCTTTGTCTCATCAAGGAAAAGAGCAACCTAAGGCTTCTTCTTTTGTCCAACATTTGGCTAAAGTCCATGCAAATGTTCATAATACGTGTTGTACCCAAACCAAAATTTTTGCTTTATCAAGGCATTTTGCTTAAAAGAGTCTAAACCTTGCTAAAATGATGTCAAATACAGTTTTTGGGCAATACCAAGCATGGACTTTGGTCAGTGTTGTGTCAATTAAAAGCAGTCGTTGAGCAGTCCCTGTTGATCAGAACCTGAATCGGGGACTCAAAACGAAGCATTTCACGATGGAGGAGCATTTCATGACGAGATTATACCTTTGCATGGTCATTTCAGTGGCCAAGACGGGGATTTCAGTGATCAAATTTATGAAGATTTCTAAAGCAGAAGCAAATTTGCGCCCCTGTAGTCCAAGGGTGCCCTTCTCCTTGAAGGCTCAGATCTTGTTGCTTTTGTTTGTAAATGCAGTCAATCTCTTCAGAATTAGCCTAGCTCTCCGATAAGCTATCTTGCGAGGTTATCCAAGGTCTACAACTCCGGTTGCTGAGGTTAGAAGCTGAAGGTTCAAGAAGTTGCAGATTGCAAAAGGTGGTCAATTCACAGCTTTTGCGCCCCTGTAGCCTAGGGGCACCCTTCTTAAAGGAGGTCTAGATTATGTTATTCCTGCTTGCTGATACATTCAATCTCTTCCTAAGTAGTCTGGCCATCCGACGAGCTATCAAATGAAGACATCCGAGACCCCTGAGATGGATGAAATTGCAGATGACGTCTTCCTGAGATCTGTGCTAATCTAGTCTAGCTTCGCAGTACATCAGTCAGCCTGTCAATCTGACATTTCGAGTGATCGTGGCAAAGATCCTACCAGGCACATAAATCAGAGGATGGAGAAACGTGAAATATACACTGTAGCCTCTGTAGGCGAAGGGCGCCCAGCCTTTTGGCCTGTCAAATGGAGTTTTCAACTTTCGCAGTCTTCACGGAACTTGTGAGGAATTACTCCAGCTATCCAACAAGCCCAGCCGTCAGCCTCCGAGATTTGGCAAATACTCATACATGCGAGGTCTTTGGAGAATACTGAAAAACGAAGATAGCTCAGAAAATGGCCAAGTATGGAGCGTATATTTTAATTTGAAAAGGCTATCATCTCTTTGAGGTCTTAGAAGCAGTTTTCTCGCTTCGTCACCTCTATAGACATCTCTTGTAAGTTGTTCTAGCTATGCAATGAGACAAACGATGCGCGAATCAGGTCACCCTAGCTCTCGATATCAGAGGTCAAAGTAGGGCATCTAGTTGAGAGTTGTACTTTTGACAAAATGGTGTTTGAGCCTTCTCAGGCCAGGGGCGCCCTTGCTTTTGGGGTCCCTAATGCAGTCCTCTGATCCCTTACGTACAATCGTTGGATGCAGAATACTTCCAGTCACGCAGTGAGCTCACCATCCAATCAGCAGGGTTCGTCATTCATCGTTAGCAGTCGTTTGAAGAGTCAGATGGCAGAATGGAGAAATGGCCAAGTTTGGTGTCGTAAAATCAATTTAATCAAAGGCGCCTAATTCTTTGAGGTGTTAAATGTTGGTTTTAACAGTGATGACTCCCAGCAGACATTTGATCCTTGTTCTATAGGCTTCGCAATGTATATCCCAGCATGATAACAGCCTCACCCGGTCATCCGAAAATCAGTGTTGAATATGGTCAGTTGTAACTTTGTAGTCAGCTACAAAATAGGAAGTTAGCGAAAAACGTCATATCTTGAGCAAATGGACGCCTATGAGGTCAAATGAGGACTTTTCGAAATCAGTGAAGACTGCCAGATAAGTCCAAGTGCTTTACATGGTTTGTCAACTGAATAAAATAATATTAAATATTTATTTTGCATGTCAAAGCATTAAATGGCGATTTTCTCAAATTGGTGCCTCTTTATGCTAGGATTTCAAAAACACATGTAATTGCAAAGTGAATATTATTTTTATTATTATTTTATTCCGGACTCCAAGACAATGTCAATGTAACTGGAGGGGGTCCAATCAGAATCATTCTATTTTCAGTTGAGGTTTTAAATCTTGCAATCACCTTTGAGGTGCAAATTTATTCTATTTAAACATGGCGCCTGGCATTAATTCATTGTCCAGCTTCAGAAATTCGTATTTCTTCACAGGCAGAGCGAATTTTCTCCAAAGTTGGGGAATTTTGTGAGCAATCAAATTCAAAGACATCAATAATTCCTTCTGCAGGTATAGATTCATAGTCATGAGCGAATTTGAGAAGCCAGTGGCAATTTTGAGATAGGAAAAACACAGAAAAAACGTCTTTTCTCCTCTCAGATTCATCAGAATTCTCTCAAATTCAATTTGCATGTTCCAGAAACAGGCAAATTTTAGCAAATTAATTCATCTGGATTGATTCTATATAGCTTCCTCGAGTTAAATCCATGTGCTTGAATTTTCAAGAATTTTTAACTCCAGAGCATCAATTCTCGAGTTCCTAATTTTCTCAGCTGAAAATTTCTTGCATGGTCGAGTTGAAGCTAGATTTTCGCATTTCTAACGTTCTGGGTTGTCTTAGAATCTTTTTCTAGACAAAACCCATATCTCAGATTTTTTGCCAAAAATAACCTTTCAATAGGCTATTTTTAGCTTTCCAGAAAACTTGTTAGAATATAGCCGTGTTCACAGTCAACGAGTGAGTTTTTCAAAATGCAATACACTCAGCTCAAATACAGGACCAAATCAGTCCTAACTCACGAGTTCATTGGGACGGTTGAGACAAATCTCCACAAGGTGCTGCTAGAGGCAGTGTTAGATCCAATCAAGATCAGAGATTCGATTATCCAAAACATTCAACAGTCCGGGTTGCTTGAGGCCACGTCCATACCTATCTCCGTTCACTATGTTGAGTTCGTAATGTCTTGTGTCAAGCATTACAACTCTGCTACTCGTGAGATAGTGTCAGTAGATGGACGAGTCATTTGCAGTCTCAAGCCTCTAGACGTTGAAAGAAGTTTTGGTATCCCTCAGCACCTGATCAGTTTGGTCATTTCTATGGAGCAGTGTGCACATGCATTCAACGCTGATATAAATAAGTGCCAAAGCAAGATGGCAGAGCGATGGTTGAAGCAAACAAGGAACAAATTGCCAAACAACGTGGATCGCGGTGAATACAAGGATGAGTGCTCGATTCTAATCACACTCTTGAATCGTGTCTCAGGTCATGCACATGCAAATATTTTTCAGCCTTGGATGTATTACATCATTGGTCGCATCATATTTGGGTAGGAGCATTATGACTGGGCATCCTTCTGGACATCCTTCATCAGCGATGTTCTTCACAAGCAAATCACTGGTTTCCTAGTTGCCAACGAGTTTCAAATGTGTTCTTACCTCGTGTACTTGGTTGCTTACTAGGGCCAGTTTAGAGGGTTAAACACAGTTGGCATACTCAGTGTTCAGAAAGCCTATCACTATTACAATCAGCTTGAGTTCACTAATGCTAAACATTACTTCAAGTGTGTTCAAGAGGCTTTCCTGACTTATACAGTGAGAAACTTGGATCGGGAGTTGCACGTCCATATCTCAGCAGTTGCTAGAGTAACGATGGATGGTTGGGCGGATTGGTTCATTCAGTTCCTGACATACACCTACATCCAAGTATATGGATTTACAAGAAATCCAGCCATGCTTCCACGTTATCCTTCGGATAAGACAGTTTTCATGGAGTTCCTGAGGCAGTTACATGATGTTCATCGTCTTCTACGCTGCAAGCACAAACAGGCTGCCAACTTTCCTATGCAATTTGGAATATATTGGTGCAGAACGGCAGTTGATGCCAAAGCTGCAGGACAGGAGCTAGAGAAGTATCATCTCAAGTATCTTGTTGATATATGTGCCTATGATCCTTGGGGTCATTACACAGCACGCCTCGGTGGTCGTGCATACCATAAGCCTACTATGGAGGACTATTGGGAAAATTGTGAGGACGACTTCAAGGTCCGCAGATGTAGCTACAGCCGTTTCTCTCTCTCACAGATTTTTATTTTTCTGGAAAAAGATGTGGGAGGTTTATTAGATGATGAGGGAGAAGTACTTCCTCAGTTTTTCAAAGAACAAGTTGATACACAGTCGCTGCCAACAGTTGATTGGTACGCCAAGGAGTACGCATCAGTAAAAGAGAGGTCAAGTAGAGTTATTCAAAACAGTATACTTTACCTCGACAACAAGAAGACTAGGAGGGTAAATGTGCCTAGAGCAGAGCCCCCAGTGGTGGATCCTTCGCTGCCTTCCTCATCAAAACCCAAACAGAAGAAGAGGAGTAATCCTCCTAAGAAAAGTCAAGCGCCAAACAATTCAAAAGGCAAGGCGCTTGCCATTGATACACATACGGAGCCTGTCAGAGAGCCAGTTTAGAGTCCACCAGTGCCTGAGGTCTAGCCTCGAGTTCCTACACCAGCCCCAGAGCAATCACCAGTCCCAATTCACATTGAATTGGACTTAGACTCTCCATCTCGCAGCAGCTCCTCTACATATTCACTCTCGTCAAAGCCTCCTGTTACTAGTACAGATCCTTGCAATGGCATTAGCCGAGACCAGTCTTGGATTGAATCTCAGCTGGGAAGGAAGAGGAGGCAGCCATCCTATGTCCTTGATCATTCAGACTTCAATCATGTTTACCAGGATGCGCCGGAGAAGAGGATCAAGAACATGGTTCACGTAGAGAGGAATGTTGATATGGAGATCGTCATCGAGACTTCCATACCTCCAAAGGGGAAGAGTTTGGATGAGATTGAAGCTCAGGACTTCGAGGTTATCACAGTCAACCTTGGTCGTAGCACTCGCCAAACTCAGGTTGATCTCCTACAAGTTGCTATAGACAGCGCCAGGGATAGAATGCTGAAGGACGGAGAAGACAAGGCAGCCCTCAAGGCTGAAATCAGACAGCTTCGTCAGTACATTTCTAGCCTTGTACACAGGTCAGATGTTAACCGCCACACTCCCGCCGATGCTCGAGCCACCAACAAAACAGGGTCAGCTTGATCACTTAGTTGCATACGGCAAGCGTTCGGAGGAATGGGAGGAGTTTGTTGCTAGAGGACGCTCTATGCTTACAGAGTTATATCAGTTGCAATACAATACATGAGAGCTCCATCTACATCTCCAGGATGAGGAGCGAGACATGGCGATTAACAGACCCTGGGAAGAGATTATGATTGCTCACCTGAGTGTGGCATATGAATCAGTCACAGATGCAGAAGATAAAGAAGCTATCTACTCTTGGAAAACACAGTTGGTTTTCAAGGCAAAGATAGAAGAGACTATGGCATCAGAATTGGCTAAGAGTAGAGAGCACATCACTAGTGCACTCCGGTCTGTGAGAACCTTAGTGTCTTGCTTATTGTGTCGGTATCAGATTGAGGACGGTGCATATGTTGAGCTTACTGATGTACAGTCAGAGCTCCAGGCACTCGTTCATAGTATTTTCAGTGGGGAGACCGTTGGCTATAAGATTAATCAGCTCACAGTCATGTCAGCGTTGTTCGATAAAGCAACCAAGAGCAGAGGTGAACTTCAATCTCAGATCACAGCCGGTGAGGACATGCTGCATAGACATAGCATACTTCGGCAGAGTATCAATGCTCCAGACAGTGATACAGTTAACAATCTTGTTGAGGGATTGGTTGCTCGAGATCACAACCAATAGACTTCAGTTCCCACCTCTCAGGATAGACATTACACATAGGAGTTAAACTTGGCGTTACCTTTTCAAGTTAACTCACTGTCTCATCTCATGCATGTCTATTTTGGGATTTCCTTTACACACTTGGAGTTGTATTTAGGGTTTACATTAACTGATGGTAGTATTCCAGTTAACTTGCTTTCAATAAGGACGTGCATTCTTGCACATTGTCCATTTTTAGATTAATTGTACTGGTTAACTGATGGTAGCTTTCCAATTAACTGTATAGTTTGCTTTATTAGGGTTTAGCAATAAATCTTGCATGCATTGCAAGATTGTAGTTGACTCAAGGTGATTTTAGGATTCCCTACACCTTTTGATGTCTATAAATAAGAGTTTTTATTCATTTGTACATAACTTTTGCACGCGATAGTAATATATGTTGAGCCAGATTTGCCTGTAATATTGCTATTTTGTATCTGTTCGCTTTGGTTGGATGATCATTGTCTTGTGTTCTTGTGTTTATAAGCTTATTTCATATCTACACCTCGGAAAGGTGTCATCACCTCCTTGGGAATTTAGAATTAAGTCTTATCGTTTGGTGTTATTGTGTTAATGCACTTTGTTTCATGTCTACACCTCGGAAAGGTGCCATCACCTCCTTGGGAATTCAAAAGTAGAGTTCATCGTACTGGTGTTGTTGCCAATAACTTTTCTTTCAGCCTACGCCTCGGAAAGGTGTCGTCACCTCCTTGGAAATCCTGTCTTTGAAGTTATCATATAATCATATCCCACTCCGTTTCCTCATGCTCTGTTTTTCTTGAGGGGATTGGATAGTTAAGTTACTTAGTTTTGAGTTGTAGTTAGGTCCTGCAAAACCAGAAAAACCTTGGCTGCAACGTTCGAAGTTTATTGCAAACCTTGTGCCTCTTACAGCTGAGACAAAAAGACAGGAAATAGTTTAGTTTACTTTTCAAGCACTTTTGTCCATACAACGAGGGAGCTTCCCCTCCTAATTTGAAGAGCACTCATCACGTAGTGTGCATAGCTGTTCGTACCAACTTGCACTCCAGAGGTGTTAGCTGTTACGCCAACAATACACTATTCAATACTCAAGCAAAATAGGAAGAACTTAATGATTGGCATCAAATACCTCCACATTTTCTAATAAGTGAAATTTTTTGCTGTACTTAGACAAACAAAGAAATTAATCTTTCAACATTCTAAGCCTAAACCTCTTTGAATGTGCCTCATACCACTTTGCATCATATTGGCAAAAAAAACTTTTAAATAGGATCTTCCTTCTCAGCTTGTTATACCGATGTTGTGAATGTAAATCAACTTAAGCTTTGTGATTGACCATGTTTGGAAGAATACTTCTCAGTTTATATAGAAATTGCATCAGGCTCCATGAATTTCCAATCTACCTCCATCAACATATTGAAAAGCTGTGTCATCGTGGATAATCCATATAATTCTTGTCTAGCTGAGTTTTGAGCACAAAAAGTTATCAGCACTTGTAGCAACAGTATTTAATAAAGTAAAAGGGTGGACATTTGAAGCTTCTAGATAAGAATGTACTAGTGTGTGAGTCATACTCTGTTCACAAATAGTGATTGAAAAACAAAAAACTATGAAGCATTGTGCTGGCAAAGAATACAGTCAAAACCCTAAATTTAGTTTCCCAAATTAAATTTTTTAAAATATGACAAGAACAAATTGGCATAAAACTGTATTTTTAAATAAGACAATACCTCTCTGAGCTCTGAAGCCCGTTGTTCTAGTATTTGTATCTCATCTTGATCTCCATTATTCTCTGTACCCATTATGGTATCTCCCTCGTGTGGTTTAGTCTGAATTACAGAATCAACAACAATACCTGATTAACATGCAGAAAATGTGATCTAAAAGAGGTGGTATATCGTATAAGTTCAAAGCAAAAGCTCTTGAACTTCCCAATTGTCAATATCTCAAAAATACTCCATAACATTGCAGACATAGGCCATGCTTTTGCTTATAGGTATTGCATTTGCCCAACTTCCAAAACAAAAAGTTAACAGCATGAATATCTCTTAAATACTTTAACATCCCAGCCCAAAGCTGTACAGAAACTAAGATTTACAAATGACCCAGCTCTGAAATATTACAGTCAGATATTGTTAACACAATGGCATTAAATCATTATTAACAAAATTTTCCTAAATAAAACTAAAAAAATAGGGAATCAGAAGATCCCAAATTGACTTGAGGGGAAAAACTTCTTAGAAAAAGAGCCAAGGGAGCAAAACTGCAACTAAAGCCAATTAAGAGTATAGTGGAAAACAATAGTAGATTCAGAGAGCTAAGATACTCAAAATAAATGCAGAATCTCATGATCAACAAAGAGAAAACTCCACAAAAGTGTAATGTCCCCTTCCTAGGCAGTTCAGGTGATTGAGGGGTTAGCCTATCATTTTGACCCTCGTAGGCTGACATATGTGATTAGAGGGTCTTCCCTTGCAGTTATCCAGAGTTTTGGGACATTACTCCACAGTTTGATTCAGGTTTGGGCCTTTGCAGACGCTTACAGAGTGTTATTCAAGCACTTACTATTTATAGTAATTCTGGCCATCAGGGTTTACTATTTTTGGCAAGGCACCTGGCTCGGTTGGTTTTCTCAGTCTCGACTCAGTTTGGCAGTTTGTTGAGCAAACGGAGAATATTTAAGCATTTAATAATAATTAAATGATTATTATGGTGACTTTATATTATAAAGTCAATTAATGAAAATATTGATTATTTAAATGGCTTATTATAAAGTATTTTATAACGTTATAATAAAGGAGCGTTATATTATTAAATGAGTATTTATTAGTCATTAAAGTGGACGCCATTTAATGATTAATTGGCCTAAGTTCAAAAAGGGCAAATTGTATATTATTAAATGTTTATTGAGTTGCTTTTTTGAGGGTCGAGCCTCTTGAGAGGTTTATTTAATGTTTCAAAGGCAAATAGAACTCATTATGATTGATTATTCGAATTTGTCTTCATCTCTCTGAGAATTTTGGAGTTTGAGAAACAAGGGTTTCTACAAATCAGATTTTGGAGAACGTTCCCTCTTCAGAATCAAGCATACTAAGGTTGTGAAAGATCAACTGAAGATTGCTAATCAGCGTGGCTTCATTCAGAAGTCATAATAGAGCTTATTTGTGAAGTTTCAGTCTGGGGTTTTGGATTGATGTTACTCATAAGGTATTCCTTTCCAGTGGCTCTTCAAGATCATCACCTGGCACATTTCTCAAGGCCGTATGGATATTATACTTGCTGGTTCAGGTCGTACTTCTTAGCTAAAAGGTCGTACTTTTCTTGCAAGTCAAAACGCCTTGCCTTTTTCTCTCCTGCCTTCATCATTTGGGACGCCTTGGTCTCTGGAGCATTTTGCATCTATTTCGAGCAGGGAGAAGCTTTCAATGCAAGTTGGCCGTACCATTCTTTCTCCATCCAGGCGGCTGCAATAAAACTAGGTTTTTGAATAAAATAGTGTTGCCTTTTTACTTGCATGTCATTATTTCAATCTTGTAAACATCCAACAAGTTAATGAAATCATTCACCATCTATCTAGAAGTTGTTTTGCTTCAGAAATTGTATTCTTGCAATTTTATTTATTAGAATTATTTTATGCAAAATCACACAAACCCTCTTCAAGCAAAAATCACAAAAAAATACAAAAACCAGCAAACACAAAAAAATCAATTGCATTCTTGGCATCAGTCGAGGTTGAGAGACACCAGGTCTCTTACAAAAAGCAACAGATTACACAAATATCAACAAGACAAGTAAATGGCCCTTTAGGGCACCCAAGCACAATAATACTCAATATAGAAAAAGCATCAATGTGCTAGTGTGTATAGAGGAGGCATAGAGCCTTAATTTGTACACCCAAAAGAAAAATGACATGAAGAGAGTAAATACTCTATAGCTCATATCTCAACACAAGCTCCCCAAAGGTATACCACAAGATTGGAAACTCAATGAGCCCAATTAAACAGGATTTATTACTCCCACATCCCCATTAGAACACAAATTAGAAAGCCTAAAAGAACGTAACACATACTCACCAAACCTTCTTGTAAGGCCACTCGATTGTTTCTCAATATTATATCTAGGTATCTTTAAAGTTTGGGTGTTTGACATTATATTGAATATGAGGATGTTAATTTTAAACCATGTGATAATACTTTTAATATAAAATTATTATTATGTCATAAATAGTTAATGAAAAGGTGGGAAAAAATAATGGTCATAATATCAACTGACTTACGTAAACGAATTTGACTTTAGAAACATCTACATAGAAATCAAAGTATATGTGAATGTTATGACATAACATTTCACAATGTTTACAAGAATTGAAAGAATATTATGATTATATGTTGTATGCCTTTCAGATTTGTGTAACATTTCAATTATTAATATATAAAATTTTATAATATTTGAGCCCTTGTGGTAAAGGGCACCACACTTGGAAGGAATATCAAGATCTATACGATGATACACCTATCTACTTAGTATTTTATTATGATATACATAAGAGAATCTATGATACATATAAGATCATTTGAGAACACGCAAAAGTGGGGTTATATAGTTGACTAGGTGGAATGTCTTGATTGAGTAATAATAACACATGTAATCATACTTTGTGAGAGATTTTGAATGGACCAAATTGGAGCACCCAAGTTTGGGAGGTGTAATTCTTGACTTGGGAGTTTTTATTATTCTCAAACGATGCATTCATGAGAGGGGTATTAGAATTTTGGAGTCTAATTGGGACACCTAGATTGGGTCCCTTGTTTTGATTCTTGGTATTGGACATCATTAATGATTACCTAAGTTACCTTGGCCTACATATTCAATAAATAGGATGAAGTTTCCATGGTGATTCCAGAGTGAGGCTATGCAACCAAATTAATTTCAAAAGATAGATTTGAATAGCTCTTGTATCTCCCTAGATGAGAGCATTATACACATTATATTAAAATCTTGCTAATAAGATAATACATTGAGTGTGCTTTGGAGGCTAGACTTTTCAATAAAGGGAATTATCAGGATGCATATTGTGTTATTTATTATTTATCTACTACATATCACATAGATTTAAACTTATTATTACTTCTATCACATAAATAGATTATGAATTATTTAGTTCCTTTCAGTAATCTCATATAATATAGCTAATAGGTTTAAATTAAAAATTTAAAGTATTGAGGTGGGTGGTTGGGACGGCTACCCCTCTCCCCCCTCCCCCCTTTCTTTTTTCTCCTCAGCATTGGCATTGGCATTGGCATGCTAGGAGAGCTAGTTGGATGTTACGGTGGTGGAGTGGAAGGGCTAAGGGGGACGTTGAGGGGTGTGACTAGGATGTTGGTCACGTGGCTCGGGTGACATTTTCCTTCCCTGAGCTCGAGGATGTTGTAGGCATTATTACCTGGAGGTCGTTTATTACGAATCAAAAGCAGCACGTTCAGATGGTTGTCATTAGCAAGGGTGGTGGCGGATTGGTACTTGGCAATAATTGAGCTACAGTGTTTAAGTTGGCATTTTAATGTTTTTCTTTCATTCATCCGTGGCGATTGTTTTGGCTTGAGGCGGTTTTCGTTGCGGACTCTGTTTGCATTGGTGGTGGCGCTCATGGCGAGGCGATCTCGCTTTGTCATTGAGGTCTTTGTGGATGGAGTGGCGAAGTTTGGGGCAAACACGCCAATCTCTTTGAAATTGACGGCTAGACAAGCCTCCTTCAGAGAAATTAAAGACTAGCGTCTGAAGCGGATTCTCACAAACAAGGATCCTCTGGTCTTGGTGGCGACAAAAATGATCTTGGGAGTTGGTCATTTGGCCAACAAGGAATTTGGAAGAGACAACCTTCACATCTCTTCTCAGTTCCTAGCTTCTCTTCTGGATAACGGAGTGTCTAAGTGTAATACCCATCCTGTTACTGTTTAGACTTGTTATTTTTTCTATGCTTTTGTTTGATGCTTTGAGACTATGATAGTACTATTTTTTGGTTGGTTTGGTGGATTGGTTAGTTTAGATTGATTTATGATTATGTTACTTCAGTGATGACATTATGGTTACATTGGTTTGTGATGTTTAATTTGATTCAGTAATACATTGTGATGTAGTGATTTGGTAATTTATTTTATGATGTGATCTATTAGTTAGAAATGTTATTTCATATTTGATATTGTAATTATTAGTATAGTTTGGTGAGAGGACAGTGTAGCACCACTCGTTCGCGAGTGCCCTGCTACGCTGCAATTCCTTCTCACAATGCGATGCTTTGATTATATATATATACATGTACACGATCTTGTTTGTATGCAAGAATTGTAGGCATAGAGTCTCGATTCCACCTGCTTCGGCAGGACAGGGCAAGCATCAAATAACCCAACGGGCAAGATGTTGAAACAGAGATGACAAGGAAGTCACCCCGTCCCATGTTGTCAAACCATCCTGATTGAGTGGTATTGTGCGTCTTTGTTTTTGTCATTTTGTAATTTATTGTAGTAATTTGTGTGAGTGTATTTTGATATGTATTTTACGTTGGTATTTTGTATGATGTTATTTATTTAATTAAATGATGTTAATAAATGTTTATATTAGTGTTGGATTAATTTGTAATAAAATATAAAAGTTTTATTTTAAAAGTCATGTGATTTATTTAAAAGTGTAAATTAAAATATTTAAATTAGTATTTTGTTAATTTAATTAAATAAGCTTGTTGAGGATAATTATGAAGTAAATTATTTGAATAAATGAAATTGTGTGAATTGCCAGTAAAGCTTGCAAAATAAAAAATAAAGCAGAAAGTATTGTTAAATAGAAAAAAAATCAATAAAAGAAAAGAAAAGATAAAAAAGGACGAATGAGTATTGAGTTTGGCTGAAAAGCTGGAATTAAAATTAGAAAATTTCTTTTAATGTGGATTTTTAGAGCTTTCGAAAAAGAAGAAATATATTTTTATTTAATTGCAAAATTGTAAGTTTTCATTTCACCATAAAATTTTGATAAAAGTTGCACAAAAATAATAATTCTGAAATGTTGGATTTTATGAATTTTTATGGGAAATTGTTTCATTTTCTTTCATAGTACTGGGGAGGTTCTTCTGGATTGACTATTAGATTAGAAATCTGAACAAGGAAATCGGGAGAAGAAGTTCTGAAGGAAGGAACGAGAGTGATTCGAAGGGCTATCTGGATCAAGCAAGCTTCATCAGGTTTTCAACAACGCAGGACTCCAAGTTCCATTTCTTACTTCTTTAGTTGTCTGATTTAAAAGAAAGATAAAATAAATAAGTATGTTGCTGTGAAAGAAAGGAATCCTTGTGAGGGTTTTAGAAATCTCTAAAGAAATTAAACTGGTTTTTTGAAAATGCTCTAGGTTTTACAATTTGGCTATGGAGAAATTTATTGGTTGAGCCTGTAAAAATGATCAATGTGTCTATAATTTGGATTTTAGAAAATTTATTTCCCCTCTAAGAATTATAGATTTGGATTTTGAAAAAATATATATAGATATAGATATATATTAATATATGAATATATGTATTATGTTCTTCTGTCCTTCTTATCTTATTCTGAAATATTAATAAATATATATATATATATACATACAAAATCGTGTATACACACATATATTGACGTAATGATTAATTGTGTTATCGAAATTATTGATGGCCGTATTTTAAAAAAAAATAAATGAATAAATTAAAAAAAATTAATCTGGCCAAAATTATTTGTCATGGGCCAAATTAATGCATATTGGGGAGGGTCGGCCTTAGCTGTACCCACCCCAGGCCCCTGGCGCACATAGCAGCCCTTGGGACTGCCGCAGCAGTCCAAAGGACGGCTGTGCGCAATCCAAAGGACTACTGTGCGCAGTCCTTGGGACTGCGTGCGCCCTACTTGTTGTATGGCTGTGTTTAGAATTTTTTTAATGTGATTTACATCTAATGTATATATATATATATATATATATATATATATATATATATATATATATATATATATATATATATATATAATTCACATGAATTTGTCCTGGATTTATTCTGATTTTCAATACTGTTAAAAAAAAAAATTAATTATATGAGACAGAAAATTAGATTACATATATTATTTATATTTATATATATATAAATATACATATATATTGATATGTGTGTGTGTGTGTAGGCAAAGATATATTGATTGTTGTAGGGCATGGAATATAAAATATAAATGTAAAATATACTGTTCCTTTTATAATGGTGAAATGATGAATTTCGACTGTGATGGTATTTATATTGGAAACTTAAACTCATTGGTTAAATATGAATAAATTAAATTTAAATTGTGCAATCTAGTAAATTTATTTGATTTTTTTCCCTTTATTGTATTTTATTGTTTTAGTGTTATCGATGTGGGAACCCAGTTAGGTTTAGAAGCCCGTGTATAAATTTTGTTATCCTTAGAATTCCAGAGGCGTGTTATTATCATTGGATGTTTATCCTTGTATTATGTGCTTGTGATGTTGCAAATTGTTAGCATTATTTTTTTGGGTAGGGTTGTACGAGTTGTGTTGAGACTTTGATTATGTATTTAGCGAAATGGGTAATGCTTATTAGGTCTTTGGTTGTGATATATGCTTTGTTCCTTATGGTACAACCCTTTCCTTGTTTTGATTTTGTTATTGTTTCGGGGTCTCTTGGGAGAGTGGCTCTTCGTGGGGGTCGGCGCCTCAAAAGGAGGAAGGGATTAGGATAACCCGCGTAAGAGTAGATTAACAAGTGAAAACCTAATAATAGAACTTAGGGGGATGGGTAGTAAAAACACATAAGATAATATTGGATACCTCGTCTATGCATTAGGGCTATCGCAGACTAATGGTTGATTAAGAAGGCCATGGTTGGCAAAGTCGTAACCTTGTCCTCATGAGAGGTTAACGGCTCCGCATGAGCTACCCTATGGGGCCGGCGCCTCAAGTAGGAGGAAGGGCCAGGATAACCATAGATGGGGGCCGGTGCCTCGTGTTGGAGGAAGGGCTAGGATAACCCATGTAGGCTATGCGATGACACTCTCCACTAGATACCCTTATGCCTTGTTTCTTTGTTGCCTTTGGAATTGTATTCTGATTGTTGTTTCAGATTCTTTTGGAAATGATTTATGATTGCTCTTTGGTTACTTGGTTGATGGTTATTGTCTTGCTTTGTTGTGATGAGATTTATGGCTTTATGTTTATTATGTTGATTCATGGATGTTGTCTTTTATGTTCTTTGTAATCCATGATGTTGTATTTAGAATTATTGTACTATGTTGTCCTTTATTGGAGTTGTTCTATGGCATTCATGGTTGTGATTACTTCCTTGTCACCCCTAACCACAGGGGGTGGGTTATTTATAACCCACGTGGTTGGGTAGAACGTGCTTCGCACTCGTTGGGTTCCCCATCAACATACGCTCTTCTCGGCATTCTTCAGTTGGAGCTTGTATCAGTTGTTTAATTTGTAATTCTAACATTATTGTACTATGTATTTATCCCACATGTATGGGAGGATTTATTGTAATTCATTTATTGAGAACTTGTAATGTAATGTTTAAACGATGACGTATTATTTAGGAACCTTTGTAAACATTATTGTATGAGATTCATTATGATTGTAATATGTGATGTAAATTATACTCTTTCTTATGGTTACATGGATGTACTTCTGTAAATGGTTATTGTATTGTATGATGGATGAAGTTTGGATAAGTTATTTAATTTTAACTTTTATCTTTAGTTATGTGTTTGTTATGCGATGTGACCTCGCGTGCCCCAGAGGACTTGGTGTTATGATGTTAATGTGCAATGTAAATGTGTTTTAATGTTTAGTTGCATGTTTACTTTGTATTATAAAAATAAAAATAAAAATGTTTGCAATGTTTGTCCTTTGGGGTTTGCACGACGGGCGTTACACTAAGGCCGAGGCCAAACTGTTGCTAGTAAAGTTGTTTCGAAAGGACCTGGTGGGTGGTTTAGATGAGGTGTTGGGCTTTGTTGTGGAGGGTAGAGGTGTTCTGAGGCTGGGTGACTTCGCAATTATTTCGGGCTCGAACGAGGCTGTGAAGTTATTTTTGTTCCTTCTTGACTTGAGCGGCCCGGCGTCGAGCAAACATAGAATGGTAGCGGCGGTGGCTATCGACTACTTGAAGAAATTCTTCGGCTTGCTGGTGGTGGTTGGCATTGAGTGAGTAAAAGTCTTTGAAGAATTTGCTGCTATAAACAACTTTCTGTGAGTTTCGTTCCTGTAGTTAGTGGTCCTGGTAGTTAAATGGGCTTCTTTTCTCGGTTTAAATGGCATTCTCACCATGCGGGGTTAGTAAATTCAGCCTATTAATGGCCATTTTGAGAATTTGGGGTGTACAGGGTTTGTCTGTTTACGGTTGGGGCCGAACCCTCATGGATTTTTGGGTTGGCTGACGGCTTGGGTGGCTAGGTGGTAGGTTCTGGTTGGTTGGGTTCCCTGTTTTGGTCGGTTATGGTTGGTTGGGCTTCCTGTTTTGGCTTGTCCCTGGGGTGGTTTTTTGGTGCAGGTGGTTGGGTCAGGATTTGTTGGTGTTTGATGGCGGAATCATTACTTGCGTTCGCAGACGATTGTAATCTTCTTTATTTAATATATAAATCAAAAACTTGCGTATCAAAAAAAAATAAAATTAAGTATTGAAATTAATAGTGAAATAATGTATAAAGAGATAAAGGTGGTGCACGTGGTAAAGTTGAGAATCTTGAAGAAATGTGACCTTACAAAATACATGATGTTTTCAGAAAATAAATAAGAGTTAACCACACGGTTTGTTTTACTGACACACAATAAATAATAATGTATTAATATGGACTTTGGAATACAAGGTCTTAAGTTGAGGCAACTAGGGAATGATGCCAAAAACGAAAGATGGATCCTTGGGTGGTAATCCTAAGTGTTAAGGAATTGAAAATTTATGGTTAGGTAGTACTCTAAAAGCATATAAACCCATAAATCGTTGTCTATTTTAATTAGCATAAATAATTTATTATTAAAGATCAACATATTGAGTATATATATATATATAAAAGTTTTCTAAGCTACATCTTAACATTTTTATCAACTTCTATTGGTGTCCTTGAGAGTTTGAGTTAATAAAAAAAATAGGCTCAGATAATACTTAAGTTGGAGTGCAAATTAACTATTGTAAACATACGGAAGCTTATTAAAGAGCATTAGAAGGTTGTGATGAGATAAATAAACCTATATTCAATATTCAATATTCAACAACTTTGAAAAAAAAATTATCTAACAATTTGAAATATTGATTTATAATATGTAGATGAGCTTTTAGACAAGATACACTATGTTCAAATGTGTAGAGTAATGTTAAAGTTAAAATGTTTATAGTTTTCTTAAAGGAAAAACAGTAAAATGGGGAGCTTAGGAGCTCACATGTAGATGAGTAGATGGTTCCTCAATAGTATCATAGATTTCTAAGATAGAAATAGCAAAATACAAGATCAAATACTTTAGAAGGTCTAAAATTAAGGTGAAAGGTGAAAATCTTAGATTATTAGATGAAATTGTCACAGTAAACAAATTGCTAAAATTATAGGGATAAAATTTTGATCCAAGTAGGCCATGGAGAGGTGGCGTACAGAGGGTGCACATCAAGTATTAATTCTGCATGGTAAATCTGCAGACACCTTCCCAATCACCGGTCAAAGTGAATGTTTATTATCTGTCTCAAAATTCATGATACCTACCTATGCTTGTAACCTTTCTTCCTGCGGAGTTTAGCGCTGCATAAATCCTTTGTCAGAATTATTGAATGCAATGATGCTCTTTCATGCCAACCTTTGGAGATTGAGTCTGCATCTTTCACTTTCAAAAGTGGGTGCATTTCATGGTTGTATCTTACACAGTATTTTGGTAAGCTGAGGAAAAGGATTGTTGGTCATAGATCGAAGAGGACTGACAACTCTATCTACCATGCTATGGGCCTTCTGTCATGGGCATTAATTTGAATAGGACAGGGAAGTGGAGAAGGGGTGAACTGGTTGAAGCACGACAGAAATGGGGGGGAATTTGGAGTTAAGCAGTCTCATAAAATTCAAGACTCTCTTTTCTCTCCTTTCGTTGTCCATGGAAGAGCGACCTTCTAGATACAAAAAAATCACGCATGGATCGAATCGTGATGGGTCTGTAGCAGCTTGGATTTATGCTGAATCCTTTCAAGCATGCCTATGAGTTTCTGCTATGTTGCTTTCAATTACTTGTTTTTGTTTCTTTGAAAATTCTTATGCTCTGAATGCAAAGAGCAGTGAGATCCGGATATGCTGCTGTGTGTGTTATTCATTATCTGTTATTTGTTTGCTTGACGGATTTTACCATAGAAATAGCATTTGTTTGCATAAAAGATTAGGGATGGATAAATTTAATTGACTGGCCAGTGTTTGTGACGAATCACATGCTTGTCTATGCTTCCACATTTTTGCATACCTGTCTACTGTAATTGTTGTGGTATTGTGCTGTACACATGCCAATGTGCCTAGCCTATGCGTCCTCATCTTGCATCCATGTCTACTAGGGCAGATGCAACTACAACATCTGAAAGAAAAAAAATATCCCCATCCCATATGATTTGATCGATGTTCATACCCTGTTGCAAGGCTCCCATTTTGGCGCAGGCAGAGGGGATGTTGAAAAGGTTGCAGACTTTGGTTTTATGCCTGCCGATTGCATTTGCTTGAATGTTTCTAAAGCCTCTTCAATAACTCCATTTTGTGCATATCCTGCAACCCTCGCACTCCTTGAGATCACATTTCTTTGTGGCATTCTGTCAAACAGTTCACATGTCTTTTCTGTGCTTCTGCATTTCTTTGCAGCATTCTATCAAATAGTTCACATGCCTTTTCTATGCTTCCGCATTTCTTTGCGGCATTCTATCAAACAGTTCACATGCCTTTTCTGTGCTTCCACATTTATTTGAGGCAATCTGTCAAACAGTTCAGTTCACACGCTTTGTCTATGCTTCCACTTTTTCCATGCTGCTAACTACACTTGATCAAAAGTTTATTAAGCCACTTAAATAAATCCATTTCGTGCATATCCTGCAATCTTATCATTCCATGAGATGACATCCTTTGGAGGTGTTTTGGCAAACCATTTCAACAAATCTACCTTACGCATATCCTGCTGTCATTACCTTCTGTGAGACCACGTTTATTTGAGGAGCTATGTTAGACGATTCACATTCCTTGATCACTGATTGCATGTAGATAAAATTCTTTTCTTTTAATGGCTGTCCAAACTCTGTTCCCAGCTTCCATTATGGCACGAGCAGAGAGCATGCTGGGAAGCAAACACAGCAGCTTGTGTTGGATACTGAGTATTCTATATATCAGCAATCGAATCATTTCTGGAAAAGGGATGTAAAATATCATTTTATGTCTGTTATGTGCTTTTGCATAAAAGCTTTAAAAACTCATTCAGCAAATCCAATCTGTGCATAATTCCATTTTACCTTGTGTCAGAAAACTGTGAGAGCTTGAGTCCTTTTATTTCATCTCATGGTTCGAGTTTATTTTCTACTGCTTTCATCTTCTAGCCATGATTTAGTTCATTACCTATGATGTGGTGGTGACCAAAACGTCTGAAAAAAATGGGCCTTTTTTCTCTTTTAAATTACCATAGAAAGTTTTTAGGTGTAGAAGCTTATGACAATCGAAATCTAGTTGTTCTGATTCCTTGGATATAACCTTTTGTTTTCTTGCTCTTAGGTTATATATTGTTGGAGATCTCTCTGCAATTGTGAAGGACCTAAACTACAATAATGTGTTTATGCAACAAACTTTTAAATACTATTATTATGCCCATTTTCTGTGCAAGCCATAGTTTAATATTTTGTTAGCTTCTTTTCCAAATGTTTGCACATGTCAAATGAGACAAGGAAAGGCTGTATTGAGATTAAATAATAATCCATGCTTGAAATAGATGGTTGAATTGCACTTTTGGAGCAAGAGTTTATACAATATTATAATAAAATAAAAACTAAAAAGTGTGCACATTAATGAAAACCCTAGTTTGAAATAACTTTCACAAATAAAATCATCCACAACAGACTATCTTAGAATAGTTAGGACTGCACAAGTATGTTTAGCGAAACTTTGTTAAAACTTCATATTCCTTTCTAATGTTGGAAACTAATTTTGAATCAGTTCTGTCCATATCCCTACAGAATACTATGTCCAGCTGTACTATAACTAAATTGTGTGTTTCTAGTGGGGGGGTTTCTTCATCTTTCATATTGATGATTTAAGGCTTGAAATTCCAAGATATCGCACTTACATGGATTACACATGGAGCTTTTATTTCATCATACAAGGGGGTGACCTTGTATAGATGGTGTCAAATCTGAATTATAGCATATGGAAGTATTCTATCTATGATTATTTTCTGGATTATGTGTATCTGAGTTTTATTCTCTTAGTTGAGGTTGTTACCCTAAATAGTAGTGTCACCAGAAATTTTTGTGGATGAGTAAAGTTATTGTTCTTTGAATCTATCCTTAATTTGGATAATGACAAATCTAATTCTATAATTATCAAAATAAATATGTTTCAATTTTGAAAGTTAGTTTTTCTTTAAATAATAGGATCTATTATGAAGATGAGCGGGAGTCAGTGATAGGTTTTTCTTTAAATAATAGGATCTATTATGAAGATGAGCGGGAATCAGTGATAGAAAGATTAGATTATATTTATTGTTATAAATAAGATTTCTATTAAGAAATATTATCAACCTTAAGGCCTTTAGTCTTGATGCATTTCGTAGTTATATGGATCCAATTAGTGGCAAGATTCTATAACTTAATTTAAAAATACAATTGTATTAGTTATGGTTTGATTGGCTCGATCGCCATTAGTTTTTCTTAAATAGAAAAAAAAAACAAGCTCTTATCCATTGGTAACCCATGCTAGAGTGAATTGAATTGATTAAGTATTTTATGATTGGTGTGTACCTTGGAAGTCCCTCAATGTTTTCTATAATAAAATATTACTGAGGGTATAGACAAGATATAGACTTTTATAGTGGGTCAATTAGAAAATCTTTCGTTGATGTAGTCTAACAAGTTTATCGAGGTCCTAGTAGTCAGGAGCTCTTCTTTGAAATTATTGTCATTATCATTGTTGTGTTATTTCCTAGTGGTGTGGAATAGTATTAGGGGTTTGTGATTGGAGTTGAAGTCAAGACTTCATTTAACACCTAATGGTAATACCTTTTTGTTGGCCAACCCCATATGAGTTGAGTGAACTCAAGTCGTCGAACTACGGTTCCTCTGCGAAATATATACATAGGCAAAGCCGTTAGAGATGAGCCCTCAAGGAATTAGGTATGACCCCTAGGCTTGTTCTCTTTTTATTGCTTTGAGTTAATATTGATACATTGTATTTGCATAGCCTGTGTCTTGATTGTGCCTTTTGATTATGAATGTGTTTGTAGGACTAACTAAGTCTATCTCAATGATGTGAATTCCTTGCCCTCACTTGAAACCCTACTAGGATTGTCTAAGCAATTTAACTACTTAACTAAATATTATAATCTATATTTGGTCAAATGTTGTTATGTGTTTTTATGAATTGTGTGCTTCGGAAACAAAATTGTGTGAGTTGGTCATGTGTTGAAATTGAAATTTGGAATCTGTGTTTTGTCCTTAACTATATTTTGGGTCAAAATTTTGGGCATTACATTTCTCTCCACCACTCCCCCTTAAAAATTGACTTAGAGAGATCATGATGAAAGATGTCAAAAGAGAAAGGTCACATTGCAATAACATTCCCCCTTAATTCTAGCTTCTCAATCCAAATGATGATAATGGGCCAAGATGTTGAGGCCTCAACCACAATCTAAACACATGTTGATCATCAACTGCTTTCAATCCAAAAATTTCCATCCAAGGGAATCACAAACACCACAAAAACAAGTCTAGGGCCTTAACTCCCCCAAATCATCAATAAGCCAACAAGCCATGATTCTATCCCCAATCTACAAGGCCAAAAGGAGCCTCAAACCACCATAGAGATCAAGAATAAATGAAGTCAATCTTCTTCAGATGAATGAACTCCAACAATCTTCCAAATCAACTCCAAGAAGCAAAGATGATATCAACAAAGTAAAGCTAACTCCAAAACATGGCCCAAACTCAAATTAATGACATTAGTGGTGAGCAAAATGCTCCCAATGCCCATCAAAGGCATCTCCATTTCTGATTCCCAAATCCTCACCAGTATCACATTCACACTTTGTCTTGATCAACAATACAGTTCATAAGCATCTGAATGAGAAAATGAAGAGACAACAAAAGCATAGAGGGTTCAAAGGAGGATCAAATGAAGTCCA
Organism: Sequoia sempervirens; assembly: GCA_007258455.2. Lineage (NCBI taxonomy): Eukaryota > Viridiplantae > Streptophyta > Pinopsida > Cupressales > Cupressaceae > Sequoia > Sequoia sempervirens. The sequence continues at coordinate 201,002,736 of VDFB02086081.1, read as the reverse complement.
TATTATGACACTTAATGAAACATGTGATAAGATCTAGAAAAATACCACTGTCAGATAAGGGTTGCAGTTTTAACCCATATAACCCTATACAGAAATAATATTGTTCTAGACAACCACTATGAAGTTCCTACACTCCAAAGAAGCGCTGCCCACCTCAAAAGACTCCCAAGGATTATACATTCAACATCGGAAACTGTCCATTGGTCCACTAACTTGCTAAATCTCATTTCCTCTTCACAAAACTAACTTTTAAAGAATGCCAAATATAACCAAACACAACATCCACACACCAAGTGATTGCAAAGAACCAAAACCTGCAGATTTTAGTCATAGGTTCTAAAATTGTATGAGAATTAAGGGCAAAATCCCATGAACAACAAAGAGGAAATTTTATGCAAGCAATAGGTGACACAGAACACCAAGATATGCATTCTACCCTGTAGAGAACCCACGCAAGATAATACTTAATATAGAGAAAAAATCAAGTGTTCTCTCTATGTGTATAGAGGAGGCATAGCCCTTTTATTTATAAAACTAAAAAACTAAGAAAAGCGTTGCCCAACACAGATGCATTTCAAAAAGAAACATTGAAAAAGTGGTCAACTAAGAAGATGGTTCCCCAAAAAAAGCAACTGAGATTCAACACAGTTGCATTTCAGAAAGGGTCCATTGAAAAAGTAGCCAATTTTATAAAGGAAAACAATAAGGCAGTTTTCCTTAGGGTAGGAATACTTGTGTGGCTGAAGCCCATCATGATTGACGGTTGTTTCCTATTGGTCTCTGTGAACTGCTCTTTCCTGGGAATTGAATCCTTTAAATGACTCTTCACCTTAACTTGAAGATAATGACACCAAACTACTATCTTGTGTAACTTATTTCCTGCAGCATTTTTTATATAACGTGCTTATAATTTATCCCCCTTTCCAACTACATTGTTCAAGATGATAATGACAATTGAAGGCAGAATCATCACACTGGAAATCCTTGAGAGTCAGGCTCACAATTAACTTATCTACATATACTCTATGGACACAAAAAACTTGAGACAGTCTAGAGAAGATTCACGTGCAATTACACAATACCAAACCCTTTCACGGGTTTCTTGTACAGCCCAAGCAGGTCAGATGGTCTAGTCATGTGTACTTCATAAAGGAAGCACAAATTCAAACTAGAGGAGTGTAGTATATATAAGCACAGTATAATGGCAGCACAATTTGGCACCTCGCTTCCTACTCATCGTAAACATCTTCAATGCGGGCATACATGCTGATGGCAGAACTTAAAGTTATTTAACTGTGACATTGTTTCCAAAGCACGGTAATTGATTTTCGGGCATATACGTTGATTGGGTTTGTCTCGCATCCAAAAACACACACAGCATAAACAATACTCCTAATGAAAACAGCTTCTATTCCAACCTACAGATTGCGGGCAAGACAGAATTTCAGTAGTCGATTCCGGGCATATATGCGAATCGAGTTTGTCTTGCATTAAAAACACACAGTAGTTTTATTTATAACCACTAATCCTAATGACAATACCTTCTATTTCAACCTAAATGTTGTGGGCAAGACAGAATTTCAACAGTTTATTCCGGGCATATATGCCATTGGGTTTCTCTTGCATAAAAAATACTCACAGCACTTTTATTTATGAGCAATACTCCTAAAATAGCTTCTATTCCAAAATGCAGATTGTGGGAAGACACAATTTCTCTATCGTGATTGAAACCAAAAAAAATGGTGAAATTGAAAAGCTTAATAAATTAATAAGAAAAGTGAATGAAGCAGCACAAAGCAGCGAAACACCTGAGATGAGGAGATAAGCGAAATGACATCCCTGAGAGAATCGACAGACTTTTTGTAGCGGAGCCTTGCGTCATCCAATGCACCGCCTCCGCCTCCGCTTCCACCGGCAGCCAGGGAAGGGTCGTGGTCTCTGGTGGTGGGGTGTATCCAGAGGGAAGGGTTGCACAGCTCTTGGTTCATGGAAGCAAGAATCTGATGCGCTGCTTCAACGGTGCCTTCTAGATGCCTCTGCCCCTCCACAGCCAATTCTTCGCTCCTCTTCTGCTTGTTATTACTCCCTCTCTCTTCTCTCATCGTCTCTTATCTTCAAATATCTCCTCTTTTCTACTGGTCATTGAAACCGCAGCTGAAAATTTCAGGTTCGAATCAGTGTAGAGGGATCGTTCCAAACGAATTTATACTGAAAATTAACCATCCAAAATAAACAAACAATGTATAATTTAAATATAAATCTAGAATGTTAATAAACAAATATCCACGACGAACCCTTCTACTTGGGAAAAATAATTTGAATATTAAGTTAAAAGTTTAACAGAATGCAAGGTATTGGTTTGAATCCTTTATGGAAAAACATTAATAACAATTTATATCAAAAGTTTGTATTCTAAAACAAAAATCAACTAGATTTATATATTATTTTTTCATATTTAATTAAGAAATAAGGTTTTTAGATTATATGTATTGTTTTTAATTTGAATAACATATTTGAGGACATTTAAATGGTGAAAATTGAATGTATATAGGTCATTTTGATGCAGAATAACTTAGGGTCATTTTGTTATTATTATATATTTATAAATTAGGGCTTGGTATTGCTCTTTAAAAGTAAGATCACATACTACAAAATAACTTAGGGTTTCCCCAAATTATAGTACCTAGGGGGTTGCAAGCATGGATTGCAAGATGCTACTTTTTGATGCAGAATGAAAATCAAAACCAAAGACTAAGATATGAAATAGAGAAAATTAAAGGACAAAATTAGACTTGAGAAATGGTTTATTAGCATGCATGAAGCCTTCAAATGTTTATAGTATTTTTTTAAGAGAATAGTTCCTTGGGTTTTAGTTATTTAGGATATGTGTTGAACCAATATTTTAATAATGGAGGTCAATTTGTGGCAATATATTTAAAAGGTAGGATTAAGGAAAAAAATTGTTTTGTGACTTCTTTATGCACAAATTCTTCCTTGGACACCAAACTAGCATCATGGTCAATCTATTTGTGGGAGAGGTTCAAGTCAAGGACTTCATATAATTTTTTAAAATTAATAATTTTGGGAGATTAAAATAAAATAAAATATTATCTAGAAGATGAGTGTGGGCTTCATGATCAGACATGAATAATCTTGTTATGATATTTCTTGGAAATAAATGCAAAAAACAGCAAAAGAACATACGGCTTCAAGGGGGTGATCTTCAACAATAAAAAATAATAATATATGAATTTAGTATTATAAAGTATGATGAATACGGAGACACTTATCTTCCTTATTTATAGGAATAACTATATAGGGATACGCCCCTTCATCCTAATTAAGAAGGTTTAAGGTAGTAACTAAAACTAATGTTAAGGTTAAGCATGTCACGCATGCTTAACATTATAATATTTAGAAAAATTTAATATTAGGGACTTAACATGCCCATACCCTTTAAAAATATATCTTTAATGCTTGGCAAATTTGGATGTTTCTATATGAATTGCCCATCTTCCCATTTTGCATCTTCAATTAAAAAATTCTTCCAATTGATTAAGAATTATGAGATGACTTTATTTTGTAATTGTTTCACTCATTTCTCAATGATTTCTTCAAGTTCTAAAATTACCTTCCCTTCTTTATCTAACTTAGGAAATTATAATTTGATTAGAATATTGTTATGTATTACTTTCTTCAAAAAAAAGATACATGGAAGATAGGATGAATTTTGGAAGAGCGTAGAATTTGTAGCTTATAAGCTACACTTCCTATTTGATGGAGGAACTTATAAGGACCATTAAAATTGGGTGGAATCTTGATGTTATTATGTTTCAAGTGAAATTTATTTATAAGGTTGCAATTGAAAAAATATTCAATCTCTCTCCTCAAAATGTCTTTCAGTATGGTGTTGATCTACTTGTTATTTCATCGTATTGTGAGATATAACTAAATTATTTTTAAGGACATGTAAAATTTCTTATTTGTGTTGAATATGATCCTCTAATATATAAGCTTTAGAATAAGATTATAAATAAGTAGTAGATGGTTGGGTATCCATAAAGAGATTCAAATGGAGTCATCTTTCTTAATGTGTGAAATAATGTGTTGTATGACCACTTTGCTAATGATAGCCATTTTGATCACTATGTCTATTTGTCAAAGGTGAAGAAATTTGTAAATATCCTTCAAACACATTCATATTTTTTTCTTTAGCAATATAATTATGGATGGTAAGATAGACTATGTGCTAGTTTTGTACCTCGTTCTATAAACTAGCACTTGCACCTATAAGAGGTTCAAGGAATGTGGTGATAGGAAATTAAAAGTAAAATTTAAATGTATTTTAGTATTATATAATTATTTATACAACAATTTAAATTATGCATGTTTTGATTACAAATATGAACTATGGTTTGTACAAGTAACCATAGTGTGATAGGCCTACCATGGTCAACCTATGACTTCTTTATTCCATTAAGAGATTTCATGGTTGACCAACTCATAGTACTAGAGTTTATCACGTAACCTTGAAATCTTAGTATTTTTATTCTCAATCTGCACCTTCATCTCATGTTTTGATTATGCTCTTACTAATGCCCTTCCAACAACATTTGCCACTATCCTTGCAATGGTGAATTGACCACATACATCCTCAACAAAGCTAGCTATTTTATTTCCATCAATTTCTATTGATGGTAATGACACCCTAATTGATAAAAATTTCTCTATCATTTCTTGCCAAAGGTTTTTCCAAAGTGATAAAGCTTTTTCTGCCCTTATGTGTTGTCTTATCTCCATAGAAATTTTTGATCTTAGAACTCTGAGTTTAGCATGTTTCCCTTATTTGTAGCTCCTTGAGGATTACCCCAGATCATTTGTAGTATGTTACAATGATATTTTTTTGTAAAGGTTAGCTACTATAAAACTTCATGACAATTATTTTATGATTGATGTCAAACAAATGGCATTTAATAGTTTTAAAGTTGCATAAATAATTCATGCTAAATTTGGGAAAAGTAGAAAAATATATTGGGTCACAATGTTAACCAAATTACATTTTAACAAACTACGTATCTTGCAATTGTTCCATACAAATATTTCAAATCAAGAAGAAAGGAGGGAACATATAACATAGAGAAATCAAGAGAATAGTACAATTGTTAGGCCTTTCACTCTTTGCAATTCAAACTCATAATAAGAAGAAAACAATCCTGCTACAAGCTGGCTCTTAACAGGTTTATAAGATTTAAAATACTAAAAACTATTAAGCCTTTCACTACTAGTAATCTGATTTAAATTTTTAAATGATATACTTGACTACAACCACTTTAAAGTAAATAAATAATCCAAAGACAAATAAATCTTAATATATAAATGTTAAAAAAGTAAGCACAGTGGATATAAATATTTTCTAAGTAACCATTTTTGTATAAAACAATGTTTTGGGTTGGTTTTTTCTAATCCCAATTAGGATAAATCATATCCAAAACCATAATTAATGAAGAAAAAGACAATCAATCTAGAAAACATTTTCAATGAATCAACTACAAAAATATTAAAAGCTTAATGTATTAGCATTAATTGGTTACATATTCTCACCATCCTCTACATCAAAGAAATCACTTTGATTTGTCTTTGGACTATAGTCGATGTCACCTAAAGACCTCAAGACTTCATCACCATTTCTCTTTAGTTAGATTTATTTTTCCTTTCACATAAAAAAAAACTCATTACAAAATTATTGCTTAACAAAAATTACTAATAATAAAAACCCAATAAAAAATTCTAGATTTGGAAATTCTTTGAGACAATTTTCCATGATAATGGCCAAACTCTTTTCAAGTTTGCAAGTTATTCCTAACTCTTTCATCACATTAACATACCACTGTCCAATATCGAATGTGAGGATAGAAGATCAACAAAATAGAAAATAAAAAAAGCATAAGATATTGAACGTGCGGTTTAAGCACAAATAAATTCTACAATTATAACAATAGTAAACCAAAATATCATACATACCAAGCCCTTATGATGTATAGAAATGGTGGCAAAGGATTCGGTTTGCATGGACCTTTACCTTGCATATAATAAATAATTCTAAATGTTGTTGAGCCCAAGCTCGTAGGAAGAGGAAAAGCTTTGTCTTGCTACAAGTTAGCATTCTCGTGGTCTTTGCAACATGGGGTTATTATTAGTGTTTTTTGAAAGAATTGGTGATGATCTTTGTACCACCCATCTTTATTCAATGTTGCAGAGTAAAAAGAAAGAAAGAAAAGCTACAACACCATGGTAACATGCAATTACTTACAAGTATTCCCCTAATTGACTGCAATATAAAGGAGGAAAGTAAAATGAAGAACAATGTAAGTAATACAATTGTGCAAGATTAAATTATTCAAAAATTAAGAGAAGACACCCATTGAGTATTTCAACAGGAATGAAGGACATGAACTTGCTATATTTTGCAAATTTGTACATGAGAAACAAACCCAAAAAGAAGAGACAAGAAAAATACCAAAAGGAAACCCACCCACTTGCAACAAGTATTGAATCTACATGATATTATACTTGACCTTACAATCCTACACAAAAACAAGACCTTGCAAGTGGGGAGTGATAATAGGATGAAGGATATAGATATAATTATTTTAGAATGAATAAACACTAACAAAAAATGATTTGGCTAGGTATAGATTCACAAAATACAAAATCATTGACACCATGGTGAGTGACTTACATTAGGATTCTACACAAATTATCATGTTGTAAACCATGTCGATGAGAAAAAAGGGAAAAGTTTGGAGGAAAAATATTGTGAAAACTAACCAAAGTAGAAATCTTTATAAGACGAGATGATCCCAAACTCCATTACCTTGCATAATCACTGGAGCTCATATTTGAAGCAATGTCTCCTCCAAAGGCAAGAGGATATAAGGTGAAGCGGTTAAGATTGGAAAAGTTGATGGTTTCCCACTAAACAAATATCATACAAAGGATTAGTTTGAGTGTTGTAAAGTATGCATTCACACAAATAGAGAAGGTTTAAGAACAACTAATTAGGGTTTTTTTTTTAGAGTGAAATAAAACACAATAAAAAAGGATAAAAGTGTGTACAGATTCTAAAGAAATACAATTCATTGAGATCATCCCAAGTGACTCACCTCAACATTCTGCACAAATTATGTCATGTTATCAATTATGCCAATGAGAAAAAATGGGCATAGATTACAGGAAAAATATACAAAGCTTTGGCACACCAAAAATATACTAAAATGAGATGAGTGGAAACCAATCTCCCTACAACTATTGCTTCAATCTATTCACATAAAATGAAAATTGGATTAAAAAATATTGGGGTTTTAGGGCTAACAAGATTTCATGCATGTGAAGAAATCTAATTTGATTCTAAGATCCAAATATTAAATGTTATGCTATCGGCTCACTATCTGTTCCATCTCATTTCTGATGATGTTATTGATTTTAGAAGACCTGAATATGGTTTAACGACGAAGATTTTTTTTCACGATGTAGGTATGCCAAGATTTTATGGACTTGCAAGTCCAATTTAAAATCCTATCAACTAATAAGTTTGTACACATAAGATGCTACTGAAGATAAGGTCATGATCACTCATGATGATTTTTTTAATTGATAATTGACTACTAATATATAAAATTTTGAGTACATCATCAATCGTATCAGAGTTTAAGAAGATCATATCAGAGATTATCCCCTATCCCACGAGGTACAAAAAGGAGACAAATAAACAAGATACCAAACAAATTTATGTCATTATGAACCAACCAAAAAGATAGAAACTCATAATCTGCATATTTGTTGCTATTCATCATTCTTTTCCTTGTTAACCTATTCACTATTGTAATTCTTGTTGAGCTTGAAGGAATCTATTCCTAGAAAGGCATTGATTGGGGGGGGGATTCTTTTCCAGTCACTATTGTCAAAGTTATTAGCAGTGAATTCCAAATCTTTGACCTACTTATTCCTTTCCAACTCATACTGATACAACTTGGAATACTTGTTCTAAAAGTCTATATATTCCCCTTTAAAATTGTCATCAATTTTTCTCAGGTCCTATGGCTAGAAGCCTACATCTTGAAGTCCTCTTTGTGGATACTTTTTGAGCCTTCATTAAGAATTTTTACAAATCTCTCTACAGGGATTTTTAGGGTGAAGATGAATTTCCCTAGGATATCATGGGGCTCATATAGTAGTCTATACATACTATGAGGTTTATTCTTCGGGAGGGGAGTGTTGTCACTCCATTTCAGATCATTAAAATCCACTAGTTTAGATATCACTTTCACAACATCTCCCATATTATTCCAACAGTTAGAAAGAATAGAGAAGGTCCTTTGGTTATTGCCATACAATTTAAATTTCTCTTTCAAGATATTCTAAGGCATAAGTTCATAATTTACCAACATGTCATTGATTGATTTGATGACCTATAAGTACTATTTCCTTGTCGAATAGCCTTGTAACTAAGCCAGGCATTTACCTTTGTGTTTCAAATTCCACCACACAGATTTGTACCCATGGAAAATATTACTATCAGTATCAAAATTATCCTTGTTCTTAATCAACTTTCTAGCATACTCTTAGGCTCTCCAAATACTATAGAATATTTTTGACCTAGAAGGCTTAGCCTTGAAATTTCCAAATAATATGTCAAAGGGGTGAAGAATTTTCCACTATTTGGCCTCTTTTGGGACAAACTCCAAAATATTCCTTCTAACAATTACTTTCCTATATTTTTTGTTGTAATGAAAGAATGGTAATATCCTTACTTAATGGTGGTTGTTTTAAAAATTTAATGTATTATTATTGTTGTTGCTTTTATAGGGTCATTAATTGGAGAATTTGAACTTTAAAGTGGGTTGGTGTTTATAAACACTATTTGGAAAATTTCTATGTGAGGGTCATGTTCTCCTCAATCAAGATTTAATGTAAACTAATAAGTCAATGAATATGAAGCAAGATCGAAGACAACTGGAAAACATGTAGTGTGTCTAAGATGATGTTATCATGATGCTCTATAATTATACTATGACACTCTCATGATTTTTATTTTTGTCTATTTCACTTGGTGCAATAATCATGAGCATAAAATTTGTCTAATCTGCAATAGATTTTGGTGTTTCCCATTTGATTATTACACCAAGTGAACCAGATACTTCCACTCTCTTTCTTTTTCCCTTCCAAAGGGTCATAGAGCTTGAGAGACTTTTTCATTTTGGACCAGAAAAACATTCATTTCCTTTCCAAGACCAATTGGATCCTCCTTTCTTGTCTTCCCTACTTTCCACCATGTTAAAGTCTCCACCAAAGATCTAGGGAAATCTAGGGAGATTGGAGTAGATCCATTTCTAGACTTCAATTTTATCCCTATAGTCATTAGGAGTTGTAGACACTGAAAAATGTCTTGAACGATATCATACACTCGAAACAAGTTTCTTAACATCATTTCCTCTTTAAACACACCCTCTTTTCGCTTAATTAATTAAATTAGCTTAGTTATTTAATTAATTGCCTCATTTGCATCTATTAACCTAATTCATTTAATCAAGTTAATTCACCCCCTTTCATGCTAACATTTCATCTCATTAAATTAAATAAATCAAAATATTTAATTTAATTTCCTAAGTCATCTTATTTAATTAAATAACCCTAAGTTATTTAATTAAATATCATTTCATCTCTCCCTCATTCATTAAATCATTTAATTCAATGAAACACACTTTAATTCCTCCAAATCATCTAATTGCATGATTAAAACTTGTTTAATTAGCAATTAAACTATTTTTCCTCTAAAAAGGGGAATATTCCCATGGAATATTCCTTATCCCCTTTTTGCACAATTAAGAATTTCTTTTAATTTGCAAAATGCCTTTTATCCTCACCCAAATGAATATTCTAAGGAATATTCTTATTCCTCCATCATTTGAAAAAGGGATATTTTCACTTAGCTTCTAATGCAAGTGTTAACCTTTAACCTTTTGAACAAGTCACCTTTGACCTTTGTGAGCAGGTCAAAAGTGTGTTTGTTTGAAGCAAATGTGAGCCCTTGATTAAATCCCATCATGCATTCTCATCCATTGATGAGAATCCATGATCTATGCATCTTCTTCCTTTCATCTTTGACTGTTGATTGATCTTTTTTATCTCAAACCTCCATTTCTCATTTGTTTTCCTATAAATAAAACACTATTTGGAGACAAATGGATCCATCTTTTAATTGAAAATTTATGTTGTTGAATTCACTTGCATCCACACTCACAATTTACTCACTTTTAGCTTAATTTAGTTCATTTTAGTTGCATAATAGCTTAAGACATCCATTAATGGCTTCCATGCATCCATCTTAGTTTGTATATGAATTAGGGTTTCCATCTTTTAGATTAGAATTAGCTTAGATTATCTTATCAATTGCATAATTAGATCAATTTTAGCATAAAATCATGTTAACTTAGCTTGCATCATGTTTAATTTAACATAATTCAGGTTTTCATCAATTTATCACAATGGTTTCATCGATTCTCTTCCATAGAATCAATTGAAAAAATTTCACTAATCACAGGATTGGGAAAGGGTTGTTGTTCCACATCAACACGACACCAATTGCAAAATAGGATAAGTTTCAAATGGGTTAGAGTAGGAATTTAATTGTTTTCGTAGTTTGTAACTTTCAGTTTCAGTAAATGATTAGTTTAACTTTCAATTTGAACGATCTTGTTTGTGATTGAGGTGCAGTGGCTAAGTTATGCTTCAATTCATCATGGATCAAGCGTAATCGATCCACCCTAAGAATCTGCGTCTCACATTCTAGTGCTAGAAGGAGGGCAAACCGTCAATTTAACTAGTTTTTAGCTTGAATTTTGTTTGTTTGTTGTTTTGCAGGATATAGCGACACCCTTTAAAGAGCGTCGCCATATAGCGATGCTATTGCAATTTAAAACACTGACGCTGATTAAATATCCCATCGTTGATTTAAATATGGCGACATCAATTTAATATAGAGGTATCAAAAAATTGCAAACAACGACACCCCCAAATTTCAAAACACGACACTACAGTGTACAGTGACGCCCGACAAAATCCCGATGATATCGTGCTCTCTTTTTTTGCTACAGAGCGACGCCCAAAGTTCAAATTGCGATGCTATCGTGTTCAGCGACACCCAACCAGGGTAAGAATTTTTATGATCATTTTTTTGACATGTGCTTTAATTCCCTTGACTTATCTGATCACTAATGCACTTCTGACTGTGTTCTGGTTGTTAGACTAACAGTGTTTTGTAGGTTGAAAGACATGGAGCTAAAGTGAAGAAAGATTCCCTGTCTTGAAATTTTATGATTGTAACAAGTGTTTAAAGCTTTGGGGCAATTATAACCCAACGTTCATGCTTTCTTCTTTATGCTTTAGGACAACTAAATTTCCATTAGGTTTTAAAAACTTACAATATTAGGACCAACTAGCTTTCAATTGGGCTTAAAATTCATTTTTAAAGTTGGCTAAAATTGAACCCTCATCATTGTTTTTTTTGGGTTTAAAAAGAACGCTCAAACAGGATTAAAATTGAACCCTCATCTTATCATTTTTTTTGGGTTTAAAATTGAACAATACAACTTCATATTTCATTTGGTGCTTAAAACGAACTCATCACTACTTTGAGGGGTTAAAATTTACAATTTTTTGTTATGTTTTGTGATTTACAATGTTTTTATTGGATGCGTATGCAATTCTCTTGTGTCATTTGGTGACCATGAGAAACAGAAACATTTTGTAACACTTTGCAAAATCACATACACCTTTCAATTTGGATTAAAACTAAACCCCCTTGTGAGTGTGAGAAAAAGGCATTGCGTGTGTTCTCTCTTTGTTCATATGAATAAAGATGATTGAACTATGTATGTACTTCCTCACTATTGTTTACCTTTAGAGGGCCTACCTCCCTGCTTCGAAAGGAGGGAATGGTCCAAGCAGTAACAAGCTAAATTCAAGCTCTTCCAAACCGTGATATAAATGTGTGGTTGCAATAAAAATTGTGATCAATGGGAAGGGTACATGATAGCTCTCCCCCAGTATCTTTATTATGCGTAAAGCCATTGTTCTAAGGGTTGGGAGTGTATTATTGCACCCCCTAAACTAGAAGACCTTATTACAAACCCTTGTTTAGAAGCCAAAAATCCTTAATATTTTTTGGTGCAAGAACGGTCATTCTGAAGCTGCCCCACATTTGTACTATTCAATTTTAGAAATAGAAAAAATCCTTTTGATCTCTATATTTTAAGGATTTTGAGATTTGGTGGTCCTGAGAAGTGTGTGTCGTGGAGGGGAACTAGTGTCGCCAAATCTCTAATTGTTCACATTGTTTAGTGTTTGGAGAAATTTGAGTGGGGACTGAATAAATATAGCCATTTCAAACCTAGGGTTGTAATGATTGTGAGCCATTTTAACACTTTGCTTGGTTCCAAAATGATGCAAAAACAAACATTCACTATCTTCCTCAAAATTTCAAACACTTTGGCCTAAATATGGATACCTCTTGAAAAAGGCTTGATATTGCTACTTGTCCTAAGGATTCTATCCTTAGAGATTTCTAAATATCCTGACTTATATCAAAATACATGTTTTCCAAAGACAACATATGGCTTAAACCTCATGATTCTCACAAAATGGACATTTTGAAAGTTATGGCATTTTTGACATAAACATTTAGTTTGAAAAACTTAATCTAGACAAGTGATTGTGGTAAAATAAACTCATTAAGCAAGATAAATTGACAAATGAACCCCACGTGACTATTTGGAGACCAATTGCTCCCGTTGAACAACCTGATCTTCCAGGTGCTATAATTCAACCAAATTTTGAACTCATTAACATAGAACAAAATGATCTTATTATAAGTTTGAGAAGCTTCACTTTTGAAACAAAAGAAACAAATACCCAGTGGAGAAATGAAACAACCATCTTAGACGAAGAAGAGGAACAAGCTGATATTGAGGCTGGAAGGCCCACATTACCACCACCCACGTGGCAATAAATATTTTCCTTTCTTCCATAAACTTGAATTGTTTCTACATGATCTCACCTAATGTCGAGATCCCTAAAGGAAAGTCTGCAAGTCATCATTTTAGACTTAGGTATCTCAGTCCAAAAGCTCTCAAGAAACATCTTTTAACACTTCACAAGAATAGAGGCAAGTTGGTAGCAAAATTTTACAAACACGTTTAAAGAAATAGTCCAGAACTATATGCATTCTTTTGGAGTAAAAATTCTGGTCTTTTTCACGAATTGAACTCCTCTAAATGATCCATCGCACAATCAAGATCCATAGGGGAAGATCTCCATCCCATCATTGCAAATGTAGGTATTGTAGTTCAAGTTTAGTAGGAAGTGGGCCTCAATACTTTATCACAATTGTTACTGCTTGTTAAGAAACTTAGGAACCGAACAGGTCTAAACATCCCCATCCATCCTCTCATCTAAGTCAACATTGGGTCTTTAGGATTGGAATATTTTAGAGGTCTAGCATCATTCTCACTACCTTGGTCTTGTCAAAACAAAGGTTCACTTTAAAGTCAGCATTGGGGCAAACGTCTCACTCACCCCTTCATCAAATTTCATCTTTCACTTCATCCAACTTTGCAAAATTTTGAGTACACCAATACTTTGTGACTTAAACATTAAATCAAACCAACCCTCTAACTTGCCTATTTTGTATGTGAAATGCATCCTTTTCCATTCGTTTATACAAGTTAGTTATCATCCTTGAACTAGTTCATCTTGAAGGTCACGAGTCTACCCTAAAGATTTACAAGTTCATTAGCATCCTTTATCTTAACATCAAAACTTAAGTCAAAAGTGTTGTTCCAAAACGTTTTCAAAGATCACTCTTCAAATCACTCATATTTTCATCCCCCATTATCATCATTGCTCCCAAAAGAACTAGAGTGTCTCTTTTACCTAGATTTGAGTCAACAAGAGAGTTCAAACATCACAAATCCCAACACAACTCTCCCAGAGGTGACACAAAATTTATGGTAAAGACTAGATAACAACACAAAAGAATCGTGGAGAAAGCCAAAGTTACATTTACCTCAAGTGATCCAAATCCTTTAGAATTTGACTTGAGAAGTAAAGTTACACAATCACAACAACCTTCATCCCCATCGGGACCACATGAGATAGAAGATATCACAAACAACCCATTTGAACTCACTAGGGAGGAAATTATGGAACATCAAGCCTTTGAAAATGTAGCTCCTATCTCCTTGACATTTTTGGCACAAAATTTAACACAAGGTTTCACAACCCCATCGCTAGGGCTAAATCAAACCTACATTCCTAGTATTGCAACAAGTCTTGCTAAAGACTTTGGTCATGCTCTTTCATTTGAAATTACCACACTTGTGGGAACACTTGAAACCAATCCTCCATCTAACACAACCACTTGGACACCTAGCTTTGGTGTTCCTCCCATTCCTGAAGATCCTAAATAGATATACACACCTCTTGATCTTCATTACTCGACCACAACTTTGACATATTGAGGGCATCCCTCTTCATCCGTGTCCATGAGTACCACAAGTGTTCCTACCATCACACAAAGCAGTATGGATCAGGTATCTCAAAACAACACGCAAGGGCATATCAATACCATACAAAAAATTCAACCCTCGAATCAAATAGGGATATCCTTACCCAACCCTCCAATGGGTTCATCCATACCATTGGTTTCACAAAAAAAATCCACACCATCGATCGTTAACCCATCTCAAAGCAATCCCTTGGTAACAAATCCTTTCAACACAGGTAATACATCCCTAACACGAGGCAATCCTCAAAACATGGGACAAGGAAATATTTTCAACTAATGGACTCAAGGTCCTAGTGTGTCAATTCCATCACATAATCTAATGGCACCATCCTCATCTTTTCCCACAGTCCCCTTTACTATGCCAAATCAAACATGATCTCAAACATACATTCCTCCACCTCATTCTACCATATTACAACGAATGTTGAACCAAGGGAATCCCAAACATTTCATCACCAATCCATTACCTACTCAAAAAATCAATATCCATAATCCTCCACAGATGTCTCAACAACCACTTGCTTCCACATTACAAGTGCACACCTTAGCCTTACAACAAGCACAACAAGTATATCAACAAGCAATCTTAGCACAACAACAACAACAAGCAATAGCACAACAAGAAGCCTTAGCACAACAACAAGCATCAACACAACAAGCAACCTTAGCACAACAATGACAACAACAATAGCAAGTCACCTTAGCAGAACAACAAGCAGCCTTAGCACAACAACAAGAAGCAACCTTAGCAACACAACAAGTTTCACAAGAACAATATCAAGCCCATCAAGTAGCCTTAGTAGCACAACAACAACAACATGCCCAACAACAAGCCCTAGTGGCACAACAACAACAAGAAGCTCAACAATAAGCCTTACTAGCTCAACAATATGCCTAACAACAACAACAAGGTTCCTAATATAATCCTCAATCGAACATCGTCAATCCAAACATATTAGGAACATACACATCGATACCCCAATCACCATCACCAAATATTACACAACCATACAACTCATTTGTCATCCCACTATATACTCCTCCACCGAACCCACAGGACGATCTAGCGTCACAATTTAAAGCGCTCTCACAAGAAATACAGGACCTTCGACTGGGTAAGACAAAGAAGCCCCATACACATAATCTATGTCCCTATCCATTTGATCGAAACATTTCAATGGTACCATTCCCTCCTGGTTTTGAAATCCCCAAATTTGATAAATATAAAGGGAGAGGAATTCCTATGGACCATATCAAAGAATTTAACATCATGTGCATGGAAGTGGCCTACAATGATTCTTATCTAATGCGCCTCTTCCCTTGAAGTTTAATAGGTCCTGCAATGGATCAGTTTTCTCATCTACCTCTTGGCATAAAATTTTTCCAAGAAATCACTGATAAATTCATCGATCACTTCTCCTTTAATCTTGACATGGACGTTATTCTAGAGGAACTGTATACTCTTAGACAAAACAAAGGAGAATCTTTCACCAATTTCTTACAACAGTGGAGAAAAAAGAGCTAGTAAAAGCAAGTGGCCTCTTCTCAATGAACAACAAGTGGGAATCATCATTGCCAATCTAGATACAGATCTATCTTTCCACTTGAAAATGAAGTGCATCACATCTTATGACGTGCTTGTCCCTAGAGCCCTTAACATTGAGAGAGCTCTAATAT
The DNA here is from genome assembly GCA_007258455.2 of Sequoia sempervirens. Classification (NCBI taxonomy): domain Eukaryota; kingdom Viridiplantae; phylum Streptophyta; class Pinopsida; order Cupressales; family Cupressaceae; genus Sequoia; species Sequoia sempervirens. The sequence continues at coordinate 200,986,436 of VDFB02086081.1, read as the reverse complement.
CACAAGGAAATGCCCAAGCTTACAAAGACAATCACCCATCACACAAGTTCAAATGACAAGCCTCATGTCTAGGAAAAGAGAAAAAATGTAACAAATGATGGTGTGGTAGATGCTAAGGTGATTCTAAGTGCTCCTAGACCTAATAACAATCAATTTGCTAACATCCAGCCAACTGTGCAACAAAAAAAACCTCCTCAAAATAATCAGATCAATAACACCTAAATGCAAAGGCGAACCCCTAACAAGAACAACTATCTTAAACACAAGTACACACAGCTATATGAACCCATCGATATCATCATGAAAAATTTGGTAGAGTCAAATCTGATAACACTTCCCAACTTTGAAAACTACCAAGAATCGCAAGAGAAACCATCATGGTATAACGAAAAGGAACTTTGTGACTTTCACAAAATCAAAGGACACAAAACAACAAACTGCATGAGGCTCAAAAACATCATCCAAGATATCATAGAAAATGATACCATATCTGTTGAGGTACCAGCTGGGAATCAGGATCTTAAGATATAAAAGAACCCTATGCTAGATCATAACAAAACAAACAACAATGGAAAAACTAAGGATTACACAAGCGTACAACATACCTATTCCAATGCAGTTGCCTCCTATGATACTGTCATTACTATTGTCACATCAAAGGAGCTAGTACAAAATGTGGAGTCACCTCATGACAAGGAAAAATAACTGTTCAAGGAGTCCCATCTCAATATAGGACACAACCTACTTTTCCCACATCTAATCCTAGCAAGTATAATCTTCTATATCAACTTAAGCATACCCTCACACAAATATCAATCTTAGAACTTTTAAGGTTATCCCCCACACATAGGGAAATATTGGAGAAAGCCTTGTCTGAGTCATCTGTCCCTAAGTATATTGATACTAATTAGCTTCAATCTATGGTAGGCCATATCACCAACCATCTTCTCACCTTCTTCGAGAAAGACCTTCCATTGCAACCATCTCATAATTGTGCTTTACACCTTGAGGTTATCATTCATGAAAACAAGGTCAAAAGAGTCTTGGTAGATGGAGGTGTTGGTTTGAACATTGTACCCTTTAGTTGATCAAACATCTGGGCTATTCAGAAGATACTATTAAGAAAGCAAAGAGTACTACCATAAGAGCATATGATGACCAAGAATGGGTATCACAAGGAATCATTGCACTTCCCATCCAAGTGGGACCTCTTATTACATAAACTACATACCAAGTACTTGATCTCGATCTTCCCTATAACATCCTACTTGACTAACCATGAATCCATGCTCTGAAAGTTGTATCCTCGACCTATCATCAATGTGTGAAGTTTCCTTTTGAAGGCAGAGAAATCACTATCCATGGAGATCTTGAGCCTTTTTACTACTGCAAAAGTCTTGAAGCCAAGTTTTATAAGATACCCCATGTTGATGTGTTTTTTATGCACTTCTCAACACAGGTAATGCATAGGTGCATCACCTCTCTTGAAAGACAATATTCCACAATAAAATTGCATAACACTATCCCAAGGTCTCTAATGCCAGGTCTTGACAGTGCTTGGAATACCTCAATTGATTCATGTGATTTGTTGGAATCACAAGGCAGACTTACGGATGAGTTACAAAGTGTGGGAAGTTGGGTCTAAAAATGGAGTTCCAAGGTGTAGAAATTGATGTTTAATTGTTGTAGGTTCAAAACAATAGTCTAGAACTCCTATTCCATCATCAAATTTGGCTTTACAACATGCAATGAACCTTGTTCAAAGTCATTATTAAAAGAAAAATCAAAGGGAAAGAAAGAGAGTAAGTTCGTAGACCTAAGCTACGAATGAACAATGATCATGGAGGACCCTATAGTGGACAACCTTTCCAAAACAAAGTTCCACTTAACCAAATCAAATTACAGTTTCATGAAACATGCGCAATCTTCTAAGGTCTGCAAATTTTCAACCTTTCATTCACCATAAAGTATGAACAAGAGATAGAACTTAAGTGTAGCATTCATATAATGTCCAAACTAGCTTTACACTACAATTTATCAACAATAAACAACAAAAAGCATGAACAAGGAAGGGCATCAACACAACATAATTCTTCAAAACCAATGAACAACATTAACTAACTTACTAACAACATGCAAAACTCATAAACAAAGTAAATCTATTTAAATTCACTATGGGAAGAAGAATCATGCAAAATGAATTTGGAACTCAAGAATCCACCATATCAATGAATTTCTATTAACATTCCAGGAGCATGTCATTACAACAACTCAACTCTCTCTTGAAAATGAGAGGAGACCCCCTATTTATAGTGTCCAAAAAGAAAAATTAATGGCCAAGATTTAACCTCATTGTGTTGCCAAGATTCACTACAAATTAGGGTTTCACCTACCCCCAAATATATTGCAATTTAAAATTACATTTTATCATTTAGCCTATTTTGTCCTCATGTGGCAGCACTGTAGCTCTTTTGTCTTCTAGCTGACTTCCTGCTGTTGCTGCTACTTTGTGAGGAACTCGTCATCAATCATGGGATTTCCTTCATTCTTCTAGTAGTGGTGTATTCCACAAACTTGTCGATCAATTCCTAGAGCTTGTTCCACTCCAATATGTCTGATTGAAGTGCTTGGAAGTTCAATTTCTTGGATTTGATCGTAAGCTCATCCTAGTCCCTATCATACTTTTGTGCATTCTTTATCACCTGTTCAGATTGGGTGAAGGCTCGTGCAAAAAAACCCATAAAATATGGTGTTAGTGCATATGTGGTTCCGTTCTCCATCTTCTTTTAGAAGTATGGCTTTATTTTCTCCGGGTCTAGTTTGACGACGGGCATATCAAAATCTGTCATTAGCTTTAGATATTCTTCACAGGCCGCCCTGATTTCCTTGACCTAATCAATATCTAGCTCCACCTCATGGAGCACTCATTCCAACACTTCTTTTCTATGGTACAAGCCCAACTTCCACGTCTCCATGAGCTAGTGGTCACCTTCTACCAAAGAAAGCTCCTTTTCCCAGGATCTCTCAGGTATCTTGAGGATAGCCTTAATCTTGGGATATGTGATTTTGTATAACTCTAGGAATTCAGTGCATAATTTCCTTATTCCCTTGAGTATCTTTTGTACCTCCAGGAACTTGTTCGTTGTCCTAACAGCGCAACCTATGCCCATGTTTCCATTGTAGAGGACATGTTGGAACCAATCCTCTATGGTCTTTGTCCAATTATTTCTTCTCTCTAACTTATCAATGCGGTCCTTGGACAACAGTTGTGGTGGTGCCGATGACGTGGTGGGAAGCTCCTTGGCCGATGACCATTGTTGAATGTAAGTTGTTAGATCCGCCACCTGTACTTTTAACTCCTCTTTAGAGGTATTATCTTTATGCATCTGATGTACAATTGTGGCAACACATCCCTAGAGATGGTCAATCTTCTGCTCCCTTGTTGATGTTCCCAAATAAAGAGTATAAATATTATAGCTTACCCCCTCTTCTCCGATAAATGGAGTGGCTATTTGTATTGTTTTGGATTCTGATGCATCCATTGTCAGATGAGATATGACCTTTGGCTTCTTCTCTTTCTTTGTACTTATTTGGGCTTGAGCCAAGATGGCCTCCAACCTTGCCTTTGGATCCCTAGGAGGCAGAGTCTTCTTTTCTAATTATTTCTCTAGTCATTCAGGCATCTAAGACTCCTCTTTCGGTGATTCGTGATCACCCTCTTCCTCGTGGGTGCATTGGATTTCCATTGCTTTGTCACCTGGAGCTTCCTGCTTTGTCCTTTCTTCTTCATTAGAATCCCAGATGAATACAATTTCTTTTCTTGGGGACTCGGTGGCTGCATGCTCCTTGGGGTTATCCTCCCTTCAGTGGTTCTCTTTTCTTCTTCTTTTTCATGCCCATGCCCTTTGCGGTGTTATGCTCCTGAGATCTTCTTGACAGCTTCAACCTCTTCTTCTGGCTTGTCTTCTTCTTTTTCTTCTTTTTCCTTTTCTTCTTGCTCTTAGAAAAGAGGCATCTCTTTATTGTGCTTGGGGTTTTCATCTTGTTCCCTAAGTGGAGGCTCAATGTTCTCCATTTTCTCATCTCCATCCTTCTCTTCATTAGAGGGATGCTTTTCAATTTCCTCTCCAACATCTTTTATTTGTTGAGCAAACTCTTCTTCTATCTCTTGGTCAGAGGTCTCCATGATGTACTTGGTGCCAACATCTTCTTCACCCTCCCCAAAGGATCCTATTTCTTCTCCTTCACACAACACTTTATTAATCATTAGATGCTGGTATTCAGGGTGCTCATGGTAATCGTCTGCTTCTTCTTCCATATCTATAGCAACTTCCCTTTCTCACCTCTCCAACTCTTTTGATATCTGCATTTTTGCTTTCATTTCTAGTGGTTCAGTTGGAGGCGTAGGGACAAGAAGGCCAACAACTTGTGCTAGGGTAGCTTTCATAGCAGGGTTCATGAATACCCCAGAGAGCTCCATTGGCATGTTTTGCATGTGCCTAGCAAAGGCTTCTGGAAGCTAAAGGGTAGGCATTGTTGTGTTCGTTGCAGTGGTAAGTGGAAGAGAGGTGGATGGAGACATGGATGAAGAAGAAAGCAAAGAGGTGGTGGCAGAGGAAGAATCTA
>VDFB02086081.1:200909877-200981710 GCA_007258455.2 Sequoia sempervirens | reverse complement strand
AAATTGTGATGAATCCCTGCAGTTTTTTTTTTAAATTTATTCCTTCAAACATCTTCCAGTTTCCTTGATGCTATAAGTCTCCCAATGTTCATTCCTTCGATCTTGAGTGTGTCGCCAAGACTTGCCGATTGAACTTCCATCGGCGTGACATGAAGACATTTCAAACTCATTCTGAGAGTATTTGTCTTGCCGAGGAAATTTCTTTGTGTTTTGTCGGTGAGACAGGATGGGTATCTCGCCGATGGTATTTCATCGGCGAGACATGTATGATCAGACTAACTTATGGATCTTATTCTGAGAGTATTTGTCTTGCCAGGGAACTTCTTCATCGGTGAGACCACGGGCTGTATCTTCCCGATATGTATCCTCCTATGAAATTTGATCGTTGTGATAGTCTTGACCTCTCACCAATATGCCCAAACCACCTGCATTGGAATATAGTAGCTTATGGATTAGAGCTCAACCTGCACCCACTCATGCCGATATGGATTATTTATCAAATGCTTTTGCTTAGAGGGATTTTAAGGTACCAAAAGGTCAAAACTGATGCAATCACTGGTAATTATATCTCTTCAATTTGAAATGTGTGAACAATGGGTCTTGGATACATATAGTGAGTAAATAGCTTATAAGAACAATGGTAGAAGACCCAACAATGAAGACTTGGGCAAGAACTACCATAGAAATTGTTGGATACATCTCACATGACCTATAATAATGCAAGTCCCAAAGCATATGGGCATAGTGTTGAAAACCCACACATGGAAACTATAGCAAGTCCAATAAAGAGTAGATTTATGAGTATAGCAACAAATATATGAATATGTTATAATCAGATTTGAAAGGGGAGTTTATGCAAATTTGAAAGTAGAGTATATGCAATTTTGAAAAGGAATATATGTAGATTTGAGAAGGAAAATATATGTAGATGATTGCATCAAATTTGTGAAAAGTGTATCATCTACAAGAAGATCTTTATGAAGGCAAATCAATTGATCATCATTCATTGAAGAAGTTCATTTGGAGGTTGGTGCTTCCTAAGAGAAGAGATTGGCGTTTCTTGCTAAGTTGGTGCTTAGCAGTGGGGATTGGTGCAAATTATGATGCTCATAAGTAGTATGGTCATACCTCATACCCAACTTTTAGCTAAAGATTTTTTTTTGCTACAACTCTAGCAGCTACTCTTCCTATTGTTTCTCTTGCCGAAGATCTGCCACCTCCCACATATTTCAAATCAAAATCCATATAATATGACAAGTATGATTTAATAACATGCTAATAGTATAGTTGAAAAAATCATTAAGTTTATATTTGAAATTAAAAGCCATTTCACATGGCGAGTACAAATTACTTGGAAAATGGACCTATTTTATGATTCCTGAACTGAACGAACACCGTATTTGAAGTCATATGTTGCATCAACATGGGAAGGCCTGTATGCTAATGCCATTTCACTATAATCCTATCATAATTGGTAGAATGCAAATCTTATGAGAATGGATTTGATCCCTCAATCACTGAAATACTACAAATGTCAATCATTAACATAATTATATTGACTTACTCTTATTCTCTAACATAATGTAATGACTACACAACCTAGCACCATCAGATACTACAAATGTCAATCATTAACATAATTAATTCTGATGGATACGTCTCACATGACCTACAATAATGCAAGTCCCAAAGCATATGGGCATAGTGTTGAAAACCCACACATGGAAACTAGGGACCCAAATTTGTGTCTTAAGGTTGTGGAATCCCTACAAAAACCCTCATTAACCAATCAAAAAGTAAACAATTGTCCACTAATTTGAAATGATTAATCACAAAATGTGTTTTAATAGTTGAGACGGGTGTGAATAAAAAAATGGAAGACTTATGGTAAAATTTCAAATATGTGAAGATCTCCTTGGGAAAAAATCTAAGTCACCTTCTTCTCTCATAGTGGAATAAAGTAAAATATGTTCTTAACATTTTACAGGCAAAATTTTAGTATAAATACAACATACAAGTATGTTGATGCCATCATTGAATTGCACACCAAGCTCGTGAATCAAAACAAGTATTGTTCCCGCAACGTATGAAGCCCACCTGATTACAATTGAGTTCAAATAGAAATTAAATCCACAACTAATGATTTCCAAACAATACACTCTATTTTTGGTCAGTTGTGTGTGAGAGAAAGCGAGAAAGTGAGTGTGTGTGTGTGTGTGTGTGTGAGATCACTTTTGTGATGGATCTCTAGCAAAATATGTGCATGCTTTCTCATATGATACCTGGGCGAATAAAAATAACAGTTAAACCCAAACCAAAAACCAAACCAGCAACATATAATACATAACTGTATTAATTCTATCCAATGAAATTATTTTATCATCAGTGCATGAAGCACATGACAGGTGATTACTAGGAGTAATCCATCCACTCACTTATTCCATTGGTCACTAAATAAGAGAATCATCTATAAAATTGCTACCCATATTGAAAGGTGCCCCTCTGGTGCAGGAGCACCTTGACACAATTTTGACTCCTTGTGGAAAGTTTGAGAAATTGATTCAATTTGATGTAATAAGGATCATTGAAGTCATTTCTAATGTATTAAAGTCATATTTAGCAAACAAATGTGTAAAAATGTGAAGTTGTCAACAAATAGTGTCAAAATTGCAAACAATGTAAAAGTTGCATAAAAGCAACATTAGGGAGTTAAAAGATCATTAGGGACTAAACATGGGTAGGAAGTTGGAAATCAGTTAGAAAATGATTATTCATGTTGTATTGCATTTAAAAAGGCTTTGGAATCATTTGGGAACTCGTTGGTGGTAGAAGTTTTGAAATAGAATCAATAAAGGCACTATTTTTATGCATTTATTTACATAAATTCTCTATTTCCAGCCCTTGTACAGAGTTTTATGGGCACAAATGGATGTGTAAATGTTTGAATTCGATAGCCCACTCAATCACCTTCATTTTGGCACAATTTTCATGCATTTTAGTTCTTATTTGAGAAATTTATTGTAAATTTTCTGAAAATTGCCAATACCCTGACCTAGGGTAAACATTGAATGAATAATTTGAATTTATCCTTTTGTATTAGTTAGATTTCCTTTATTTTTAGTGAAAGTGGTCTTATATACATGATCTTTCATATTATAAAAGTTTTGGGTCAAAAAAACATGATGAAGGCATGATGCAATGAATTTTATGACTACAAACTAGGTACAGTCCGCTAAAAATAGAGTTGTGGAGGAACATAGCCTAGGGTTTGATAAAGAATTGACAAAAGGAAATTTTCGTTGGTTTTATAAGCATAAAAAGGCTCATTAAAGGTGGTTTGAAGCATTTTTTATGAGAAAATGAACTTGGAAATAGGAGAATCAATAAGGGTTTGTGCGAGTCAGGGCTAATTAGGCTTAACTCTGCAACGTTCAATCCTAGTTTGATCAGTTTTCTCCAAAACAACATATGCTAATCTTTTGATATGTTTTAAGGAACATTAAGGGGTATCTTAAAAATTGTTTATAGTTAGTGATAGGGTTCTGTGTTTGAAGTTATCTTTGACAGTTACATTGCAGGCCTACAAGGAATTTAGGACAGTTATAAGGAAGTGATTAAAATGTGAAAGACAGACCTTGCTAAGGGATTGGATATTGTTGAATTAACCCAAATGAAGATATTTCATGTTTTGAATTGGCTATTTTTTTCTTTAAAGACTAAATTTTTCATTTATAGTCCTTTCGTGCCATTGAAGCCTATTAAGGGTAGTTATACCAAAATGATGAAATATGAAAGGGCAGACTAGGTAATTGTTTGTTTTGATCAAGATGAAGTTGAATAAGGTGTTTGAAGGTCTGATAATGGTTTGGTACTCTAATTTTATGTGATGCTATGAGCCTTGAAGGATGATTAAGGTGTTTAGGAGGTCTCTTAAGAATTTTGGAACTCTAAAGTAAAAGTTGAGTGTTTGTGTTGAGGGGAAATATAGTTGAATAAGTGTGTCAAAAGAGGGGAAGTTCAAGATTGTTTGTGACTTATCGAATAAGATTGTGTGATTTGGTTTTCTCCCTCTGACTCTGCATCACCCTCATATGGATCAAATGGCATGTAAGCAACTAGAGATGATTATTGGGAGCAACTACATAATCAATAACCTACCAAACAATGGCATGACATTATCAATAACTACTCATCACATAGTGAATTGTGAATGATTTTAGAATTAACCACATAATTACAATATCTATATGCTTAATGATTTAATACCAATTGTGTTATAGGACTCTCTCCTAGACCCCTCATACCCAGACCTAGTTCAAACCACGTACTAGTCTCAAGCCAGTTCTTGTGCTGAAATGGTTGGGCTCTTCTCTTTTGTTTCTACGCTACATGAGTACATCCCAAGTTTGTCTAATCCAAACTTGTATATCCCTAGATTCATGATCCATCTGTGGATAGCTTCCCCTACAAAAGTTGTCATCTAGGGTAACATATGAGATGTGTTAAAAAGTAAAATAAGTACAAAGGGTAACATATTGAAGCAAAGAGAACTAATGAAAATCGTATTAAGTGTGAGTTCTTGGTTGTTTTGGTTAAGAGATTACCAAGGTATAATTTGATCTCATTTGACATAAAGTTTGGTGCAAGCATGAAGTTAAAAAGTCCATTGCTTTGACTGATCTGTCTAATAATAGCCCTGTTTTGGAGACTAAAATGAAAGTACAGTACATGATTTTGTTAAATTGTCAAGAATAAAGGATGGGAGATGGTTTACATTTGTTTGAAGTGAAATGGAATGGAAATTGTGTTGTCTATATTAACCTAAATACTGTTTTGGGTCAGATTACTTTATGTTGAGTTGAAATTGTGAAGTTTAGGACACTCATAAAGAGAGTTAATGGTAAAATGAAAGGGCAGACTAGGTAATTGTTTTTTTTATCAAGATGAAGTTGAATAAGGTGTTTGAAGGTCTGGTAATGGTTTGGAACTCTAAAGCAAAATTTGAGTGTCTGTGTTGAGTTTTGTGAAGGGAAATATAGTTGAATAAGTGTGTCAAAAGAAGGAAAGTTCAAGATTATTTGTGACTTTTCAAATGAGATTGTGTGAGTTTGTTTCCTTCCTCTGACTTTGCATCATGTACTTCTATACATTCTCTTATGGACAAGTACTAGGCATTTTTCATTGCACTCACGTACCATGTATTGTTTTTAGTCCCTTTGATCATTTGTGGACCTCAATATGTAAATTTATTTCATTGAAGTTTAGAAATTTGAACCCTAGTGAACTTCGTGTGTTGTTATGTGTCCGGAATTCCTTTCAATCTTATAGTAGAAAAAATATGCTAAAACAGATATAAAAATTGTAATTCACAGGCCAAAAATGGCCACCCAACTGATTGAACATCTCAAAGCTTGGCTGTTCAAACTAACCAAACACCAGTACTAGGTAGTACTTGGGTTTTTCAATGGGACATTGGATCGAATTGACCAAAATATAGCAAGCAACACCTCGATGGGAACAAATAAAGCCTAAATCACTGTACTTGCAACAAGATTTCTAAATGTGGGGGAAAAATCACTTACAGTCATTGTCCCTTGGTCGATTTTTCCTTTCTGAGTGCCTTGACCTCTCACTTTGGCTTTCCTCCTGCCAAATGGTTCCTAGTATTCCTCCTCGACTCAATGGCCTTGCAACACTTGTCCAATGAAGTCTCACAAATCTCCACTCAGGGGCTGGATGCAGTGGTTCTCGATGCAACTCTCCAGTTAGGGTCTCAGTGCAGTATGCTATGTCGTGCTCCTGCGCACGTGGGGCCAAAATTCAAAATATATAGTTTATATATATGCTATGTCAACATATAGTTTATATACAAAATATATATGCTATGTCAACATATAGTTTATTTTATTTCTACAAAATATAATTTTTGTATGGTGGCTTGCTGAGCTTATATAGTTGGTTTTCTCTTTCTTTATATTTTTTGATGATTTATTTCCTATGACATGATTGAATATTATCTACAGTCCTAGTGATTGTTAAAAAGGCTTATGATATGTGATGTTTAATCATGATGAATGTCTAAGAATCAGTGATTGAAATACTACTTGACTAAAGATTGAGCTATCTGATATTTTGTCATCTAAACATCATGGAAGAAATGCTTGCAATAAATGTCTTATTAATGTAGCCTACAAGGTTTCTTTTCCTAGTTTTTGTTGGTCCTATTCTTGTTATGACTTATTTTTTTACATTGGTCTATTATAGTAATGGGGAGCATATCTAATGAATCGATTCTTTTAGTTTCTTTGATTCTTATCCTTGTGCATAACGGGTTTTATTCTATCCTATGGTTCATTGATTGTTGGTTTAAAACACTCATTACAACTAACATGGATATGAATTATGATGTGGGTGTGAGAAGGGATTGTTGAATATAAAGGAATGGTTTAGGAAAGTACTCCTTAATCCAAATGAGTCATTTTCTTGTCATGGAATGTGTTAAGAGACTTTAAAATTAATATATTCAATCTAGTTAATATTGACACATCTAAAGCATGCCAAAGGAACTTCAGAGATATGCTATGACATAAAGAAGATTGTTAAGGTGATGTCAAGTCTTGATCCATTAGGGTAGGAAAACATAGATACATTGGTACAAAAGGTTCCATTCAACTTGGAGGAAATGGATAATTACCTAAGGGGCTAATGTGAGATTGGACCAAGTTTATATTATGATACAAATAGCTTGGGAAAAGGGATGATGAAATGGTTAAGTATGGGAAATCGTAGAGATAAATATAACACCAAGGGAAGAACACTAGAACTAATTTTAGCACTATGGATTAATCTAAGACTTAAAATTCCACTAAGAGGCATACCTTACCTCTTAAATTAATTCCATAGGTGGGTTTATCCTCCAATATAGTGCCATTTATTAGCTTATCATGTGAACTTCCGCTATAAGTAGGATTACCATACACTTTCATAACATGCATGTGTGGTTTCAAAAGGTTTATACGTTCTTGTGAATTTGAAAGAAAGGCATGTTTTGACTTTTCCAATAGCTATTAGGGGTTAATTTGACTTGGTTTTAGCATTAGAGTGACAAACCTTGTGGTTTAGGTTCCATAAACAAAATATACTCATTTTTTAGCTTCCAATTATCATCTTTATATTCAATGAGCTTTTTAAAGATCATCTAAATATTCATTGCTAGTGAAAATGTGCAAAATGATGTGTAATAGATCCAAGGTGAGGCTCAGAGAGCCTCGTCTTTTGAAACCATTAACTAAAGAAATGCTAAGAACAATATATGAAAGAGACAAAGAATAAGGCAACTTGTATTATTAGGAAGAACGAGATGCCTTTATATAGCATGACCTCATTTTTGAGTCTCAAAACCCTCCCATATCATCAACACATGTGTCTAAGCTAACCATGTCAAGTTTCACTCCATACAAGCACAAATTGAAAAAATTTCAACGTTGGCCCCATTCACATGTCACTATGCGGGGTCAACATGAGGAAACACAACTTTTTTGGGAATGAAACAACCAAAGATATGATAAAATAATATCTAATCATAAATATTCATAGAGTAATTAGGATTTGATCATATGGAAATTTCTAGGAGAGCTACAATAGTTGTAACATCATGAATTAACAACATTAAAAAGTACTTCATGAATTAATTATGTAATGGCATAAAAATTAAAAACATAATGAATTAATTATGTAACCATATAAGTCAAATATAATTCTATCAAGAAATCAATATCAAATAGATAATATAATCGCATAACTCATACATTTCAATGTCATTGATCTTCTTCTTCATCCGACTCTTTGTCTGTATCATCCAATCTAGATTCGACATTGTAAGGATTGGTCATATCATCATCATCGTCATTGATATCAGTTTCGATAATGTCATCATCCACATGAATATCATCTTCATGAACATTAAATCCTACATCATCATGATCTAGTTCCTCTTCTTCGACATCTTCGTCAGGCACATCATCAACTAACTGTTGATCCTGATCATCATCTACATCATCTTCTAGTTCTTCAATATCTTCTTCTTCCACCACATTATACTTTACCGACCTTCCTCTTGGATCATGACTAACAAAAAATGACCAACTCGGTTTACCTGGAACCTCTGAGTAAAATGCCTGCTCACATTGGCTTGGAAGAACATATGGATCATTTCTAGCTCGCTCAATCGACCTTGTATTAACCATGGTAAATCCATTATCACGTTCAATAACAATTCTCTCGGGATCATTTTCATTTAATCATAGCCTATACCATTGGACGAAGAACATAACTAATTTGAAGAACTTAAAGTCACACTCAAGTATATCATCCAAAATCCCATAGTATCTATTTTCTAAGACTTCTGGATGTATGTCACTTCTAGATGAAACATTAGTCACCTGAAAGACTGCAATTATCCCAGAATCACAAGTTTTCTTTGTGTCATCCAACTTTTTGATTCAAAATTTATGACCATTGCACCACATAGCCTTGTGGTGTTTCACCTACAATATGTCAAACATGTAAAAATTATTGCATCGTCAATTGATAAACATATTTATTCTTGGCAGAATGTATGGAAAGAACAAAAAAAACTCAACATATATATACATCAATATAATTGAAAATATTTAAATAATATGGGTGATTAATATATTTATACATACTTGTTTATCTCTTAAACCATATGCTAAATCAATTTCCCTTGGTGTAACATTGGAATCTCCATTACGATGAGCTTCTTTAACCAATGAAGCCACACCTTCCCATGCTAATGCGCGACCAGATTGTTGACATTGTTCAATCCATACCGTCATCCAATCAAGATTTTTTGTGATGTACAAATGTAGTGCATCCCACTCTCGACCACCTGTATCAAAAAAAATTGAAATTCAAAAATGACGTATAATTAGTTAATTATCATGGTATACAACCTTAATTTATAATTGATGTACCTAAAAACCTATCATCCCACTACCAATTATCTTATTATGTTTCATTGTTGGATGAATTCAAATTAAAGGAGTATGCACAAAGAATGAATTATGACCCTAAAGGGTACATACACTTTTGTAAGAAAAAGAAAAACCTTAGTGGATACACCCATGTTCCTATACCGGGGGAAGATGTGTTTAAGAACAAAGAAGACAAAGAAGCAGAGGAGGTTATAGAAAATTTCATGGAGTTAGAGAAAAAAAAGAAAAGGTTACAAGAAATGGATGATTCATCTGAAGAAGAATCTATGAGAGAAAATGAAGCACAATCACAACAGAGAATAGTCTCTCGGATGAGGAATGATGAATATGAAGAACTCCTTGACAAGGACTTACAAGTAGCCAAGGAATTGCGTGTAGATGAAGATGATAGGCTTACAACCTAATGATTTTTTCAAGTCAAGAGAATTTAAATATTTTTTATATAATTACAAATGCAAAAGGTTGAGGGAATCCATCCCAAATATTACCCCTGAAAATGAACAACAATTGATGAAAAGGTTGAAAGATGATATAGATAGTGAAGTGCAGAACATGACCCCTGAAAGGGGTAGACAATTGTTACTTGAAGCTGGTGTAATAGTATTTCCTAGTTAGGACCTCAGTGCCTATTTAATTTTTGATAGTTTTTTGCATAACAAGGAAGGAGAATACAAGTTAAACATAGAGGGTGTTGGAACTATAAAATTTTGAAAATTTTACATTCATAAATCCCTCATAGAAAACCAAATCTTGATGTAATTTGCTGTGATCACAATCAAATTTGATCCCCCAAACAAAAAAAAATTCTAAGTAAATTTTTTTTGATCCATATTGGCAAGAGTTGGTGCAAATCTCCCTGATCTCTAAGCCATTGTTTTCCAATGAAGGTGTTTTCGACATATCGGCAGGAAATCAAAGTTTTCATACCGATCAAATCACATGGGAAAATACATATCAAGAGGACACAACTCACGGTTTCACCGACGTAGAGGCTTATCAGCAAGATAAAAGATGTCGACATGAGGTTTGTAAGTCAGCCCAAGCTTATGAGTCTCATCGATGAAATACTACCAGCAAGACATTTATTCTCTCACACCGACGAAACAAAGAAGAAATACTTATTGGCAAGACAAACAACATCGGGGTAAGATAAACAAGTCATACCAAGAAAATGTGTCTTACCGATGAAATACCAGCGGTAAGAAGTTCATCATGTCTCATTGATCGAGAAAAAGAAAAGCATATGGGAAAAACAAAGAGTTGTCGGTGAAAGTTTGAAAGGTTCCCCTGACTCCCCATGTTATGGTGATAAAGAGTTATATCGGTAGGAGTCCTGGTGACGTGTTCAAGATTGAAGAAATGAACATCAGGGAGACTCGTAGCATCAGGGAAGCTATTGAATGCCTTAGCGAGTTATAATCTCTTGTCGATGAAGATGCGAATAAGATCAAAAGATCTTCGGTGTGACTTTTGGCGATATTTACAAAGGTTGAAAAAATGAATTGTGTATTAGTGAAAAGAATATTATGTCTCCCCGACTAACAAGGTGTTTGGTGAACGTTGGCTAAAATCAAGTATAAAGAATCTCCTAGAGTTCAAATAGTCTTGCCGATATAAAGTGCTTGATGTGACAAAGAGAATTTCAAAAAGATTGCGAACTTGTTCCCAGAGCTGAACATTAATGGTGAAACAAATGCACAAAGAGATAGTTGATTTCCTGAATTGAAGAACAATAATTGAAGAAGATATTGGGTGAAATTGATAATAGAAGAAATAGGAGAAAGGATGAAGAATCAAAGAACCTTGTGGCCAAAGGATTTCAAACAAAACCTGTGAGTCTTTTGTAAATTCATTTTCTAATTCTATTATTTTAAGGAGGTATAATGGAGGGAACGAGCTTAGGGAAAAAAAAAGGTAAAAAACAAAGCGAGAGGAGTCGTCCTAAGAGAAAAAATTAGAAAATTGAAACTGAAAATGAACTAGGGGTAGTTGAAAGAAAATTGAACCAGGACCTAATTGATCAGTTGCCTGACTCTGGACCTAGGGCCAGGCGCTCCACGCAACTCAGGAAGATGTAGAAAATTTAGAGGATAGGTGCAAAAACATAGGAGATACATGGACCCCAATCAGGGGATATGAGCTATTCATTTTTCATTACCACCGAAGGAACCAGTATGAACCAGTGTGTAACCCCTGGAAATTTAACCTAGGAAGGTTGGTCTACCCAAATTGTTTGTAGATGTGGAGTTGTGAAAGTATTAGTTGTCTGTTATGATCCCAAGCTTAAAGCTATTTGTTATCCTTTTGGAAAACCATTTATACATGTGTCAGAGGCCACAATGTGTGAGGTGTTTAATCTAGGAGTGTGCGATGAGAAAATTGTATATGAGGAGCTAGAAAGAGAATTCTAGAGATTGGATACAATATACAAGGGTTGAAGACTACCATTGCATAGATGTAAAAAGGATGGAAATGCAGCTCTATTGGATGATAATGATGGTCCCCCATTCCATGTTGACCTATTTGAACCATACTTGAAGTATACATATTACTCAGTGTGTCAAGTGCTAGGGGTGGATGCCCCTGAATACATGTCAATTGTGTCGATGGTAATTGCAACAGATATTCAGTGCCATAAATCTTGACCTTTTGATTATGACACACATATTTTCAAGGAGCTCGATGCAGGATTGATGGCAATTAAAAAGGGCTCTCCGGTTTTGCATTTGAAGCATTATCCAATCCTGATGCATATGATTCATTACTATGGGAAAGAGTTGAAGATGTGGCTTGAGAAGCTAAGGGTTCCACAATTGGATAGGGAGGGAGGACTATTACCAATACAACTTTGGACTGCTATCTGTGATAGAAGATTTGTCAATTCATTCTTTATACATTTTGAAGGATATTTTGTGAAGCCATTGTATAAATTGTATAATCACCCTTGTGAATATTCGTTGTCTGATGAGATAAAAAGGTTCCTTAGATCCAAGGACTTTAATGGGCCTATTAATCACAATTGGGGAGACTGGTACTATTTGGAAGATGCGACAATTATCAAGATATATGGATTTGAGGATGCACCCTTTATTCTTCCAAGAATAGTACTTGACAGGATTGTCTATCTTGAGATTGCTAGCAATTAGATTATTCAAATTTCATGAATTTAAGCTCTTTTGGAAAGCAGGAATTTATGCCTAACACACTTTGTTTCGGTAATTTCACTGTGTTGGCAAGGGAGGGATATGATTTGGTTTTGAATAAATTGTTGCAATATAACATGAAGAAAGGTCCATCTCGAAAAGGATTCGATCCAGAGGGGTATATCAAATTTGCAAGGGACAAAATAAACTTAGGTGGGTATGATCATATACCCTATCAATATGATGATTTGATCAAAAATCTAGAAGAGGAGGAAGTAGAAAGAGTGGTTGATGCGTACAACAGAGGATTTCCAGATGTTGGGATGCTATCTTCAAAGGAGGAAACACCTGGTGATAACAGGCCTCACAACACAACTGATAAAATCTCTAGATCAAGAACTCAAGCTTACAAATGTCTTCCCAGAGAGATAGAAGTTGAAGAGGGTTCAGATACAAATGCAAGAAAAATTGCATACAAATCATTCATAGTTGATGATGAATTTGTAAAAACTTGAGAGTTTAAGGCTTTCTTGTATAATCAGAAAGGGAAACAAATAAGGGAGTTAGTTGAAAATATAACACCAACTAATGAAGGACAATTGTTGGGTAGTCCAAAAACAAGTGTGGATAAAGAGATGGAGGATATGACCCCTAAGAAGGGGATAAAATTGCTAGAAGATGCAAGTATCATGAAATTATTGGGTTAGATTTGAATTTTTCTTTAAGCCCAACCTTGAAGGTGTAACAGAGATATACGTAGGATCCAGGTACAACCCAGATGAGGGGTCACTCATGATTTGGGCCCTGTATCCACCTCACAAAAAATTAGTTTTAATTGATACTGAAAAATCATTTGGGAATGTGATGACCCTTAAAGTCAAAGAAGTTGATCCCATAACCACAATAGATATTGGCATTAATATTGCTAAGTTGAATAAAGCACAAATTCAAATGCTGATTAAAGAAAAGGAGATGTATAAAATGAACAATGAAAGATTACTTAGAGAGAATGATTGTTTGAAGGATATGGTGGGAATAACATTAGGACCCACTAAGAAATTAAATCATGGAGAGATTTCTCATACAAAAGATTAGTGGGTAGGATCAGATGCATACTCATAGGGAAAATATGATGCATTCACTTCAATGATAAAGAAGAGGCAAGCCAACTTGATGAGTTGGCTGAGTAGACTTTGGGGAACACATTCAAAAAATTATGCTGCAGAGTGAGAACATGAGAGGATTGATGGGAGAATCCATGAGAAGCTCAAAGAAATAAGTGAGAGAGATGCTTGAGATAGTGCAACTATTAATACTACCAATCAATTCATAAAAAGGCACAGGGAGTTCCAAGAAGAATTGCAGGGGGATGAACAGGGGATGATCGATGCCACTAAGAAGGGATTACCAATGTTATTAAAAGATAAAGGAGAATTGAAAGAAAAGGAAAAATGGATCAAAGAATGTGAGTCAATGCTGCAAACAATTTTGTAGACAGCTATAGGAAATACTTCGACACTAGACGAGGCTTGTGAGTAGAATGAAAGGATGGCGATGATTGAAATAGCAGTTCAAAATGCACTTGGAGATGCCGACACACATGGATGTCAGGATTACCTTGATCATTTGTCAAAAATCCATTTATGGCTAAATAGAGCTTAATCTCTAGTCTATTATTGTTTTTATGCAAAAACATTTCTGAAAGGATGTGTCCTTTCATAGTTTGTTATATTTATACCTATTCTATATGATCAAAATAGGGATAGATAGGAGGATAGGAGAAATATACAGGAGATAATTTTGCAATGATGTTTTTATCTAAAAGGACTCAGATGCATGTATGAATTTTGATGAAGTTAATGAAGATGTCTGAATTCGTGGCTTAATCTTGGTATCGACTATTTGTTGGAATTATACAGTTATTTGGTTGTCTCCATTTTGATACTTTTCTGTTGTTTAAATTGATATATCCATCATATATTCAGTTATAAATGTAGTGCATGATGCAGATACCCATACCTTGGAGGAGTATAAAAAACATCTCTCAACAGCTAAGTCAATGTTAGGAGAAGATTAAATTGTTTTATAAGTTTAATTAAGATCAATAGTTTAATTATTTTCCAAAAGACAATCCGAAGAGACACCTTTGTTGGGTCTTCTTATTATATATATGAAATTCTAATTGTAATATTTGATCATCAACACTTTTTAAGATTTTAATACTTTTCAGCAGTGAAAGACTTATTTTTTGGAGTAATACAATACCAGTACTTTTCTATTTGTGTGTGGAAGATTCTTTCATTTGGACTAGTTCTCTATTGTTTCTTTTCAAGCAATTGAAGGCAATGTAAAATGTATTCTAATTAATCTCCATGACTATCTTATAATTACCTCTCACTTTCGTCATCAGGTACTCCCCTTCGAATTTTTTAATAGAGTTGGGATCCCAAATGCGATCTACATGGAACTTTTCTACAAACTTAGGAAGATATTCAATAATGTACACCATGGTCGAGTATACCATATATCCCTCCACCATAGAACCTCCAGTATGTGCTCTTTGTCTAACCAAAGCCTTCAAAAATTTTAAGTGCCTCTCAACCATTCACATTGACCTTGTGTGTATAGGTCCACACAATTCAATCTCCTTAACTTGGTGTA
Organism: Sequoia sempervirens; assembly: GCA_007258455.2. Taxonomy (NCBI): domain Eukaryota; kingdom Viridiplantae; phylum Streptophyta; class Pinopsida; order Cupressales; family Cupressaceae; genus Sequoia; species Sequoia sempervirens. Next base: position 200,966,889 of record VDFB02086081.1, on the reverse strand, counting down.
TGAGGTAGTGTTCTTGTGCATTGAAAAATGTCGAAGGTAGACACTTTTTCATTTCACACATTAGACAAGGAATTTTTCTCCTACAATAATTTATATCTTCTTTATGGATTTCTTTAGATGAAAACCATCTACAAGTGATTCAAGGCGCAAATATATTAACAAGATTTAACAAAAATATACAATATATTACATAACAAGTAAAACAAATGGCAAATATAAGATCTATACAATGAATTGAACAAATATCGCTACTTACCTCATGTATTTTCCAAGATCATATATAACTTGCTTGAGATTGTTGTCAAAGTTGTCTGGGAGAGATAGAGGTAGAACGTATTGCAACAATTATAAAATGATATTTTAATTATTTTTCTAAAACTATTAAACATAATACACTGAAAAGTACATGTAGTATACAAATATATATAAAATATACCAGAATAATTACCTTAATGAAGGTACGCCAATCATGCGTTTTCATCCCTGACCCAAAGTCACCTTTCTTTGTTATGCTATTGTTTATGTTCGCAACAAATCCTGTGGGAAATCAATTTTTTCATATGACTTCTTTTATAGCATTGCTTTTCTGCTCTATTAATAACCAAGGAAGGGCACTTGTATTAATTTGGTCTCCATCGCTATTTAATTGAATGACATTTTTCATTGCATGATTGGCTTCCTATATGTCACTACAAATTTTGACAATTTTTTCTTTGTCATGCCCTCCATCCAATATTTTCCATAATATTTATGTTATATTCTTTTTGATATGCATTGTATCAAAAAAATGCACAATTTGTAGCTGCTCATAGCAGGGAAACCTACTAAATTATTTGGGATAAATTTTCAGTCCCTGTGGAAGCCGACCATTAATGCCTTGACGACCTTCATGAAGCATATAAGTTAAACAAATTAACAACGACAATCATTGTCAATTACAACATGAGTAAACAAAACACAATATAAAAATATAAATTCCAAACATATCATAAATGATAGATAAACAATTTGATCTGATGTATAACCTTGACGATTAATTCTATTATATTCCAACTTCCATAGGTGAGGTGTCATTCTTCATGGTTTTGATGTAGTCTCTTCTTTCCCATTGAAAAGATGTTTTTCAGTAGTTCGATACTTATGATTTATGTGGAGGAAGTGCCTATACTCATCAAACATCTGCTTTCCTAAACTTGTTGAACGACGAGATTTCATCTTTGGACCACAAACTGGGCATACAAATTTTCCCTCTGTTTGAAGACCTGTAAGATCATATATAATTGGATTAAATATGTCAATTTTTATAATTATATATAATGAATAGATTATTTAAAAAAATGCATGATATCTACTTCATAAAATTAAATATCGTTAAAGTGCAGTCGAACGTTATAACATACCACAAAAATGTGTTAGCCTTGGGGCATCATGAATTGTCCATACAAGCATTGCATGGAATTGAAATTGTCTTGGTCCTATTGGTCTAGAGACATCATACATAGTGACGCCATTTCATAACTTTAGTAACTCATCGATAAGAGGCTCGATATATACATTCATATCTTTAACTTGGTACTTACCTAGTTGAATGAACATAAACATTACATAATTATTATAACCATTTTACTGCAATATATATAAATTAATGTACATGACTATTGAATGAAAAAAATATAAGTCATTATGCAACAAATAAGACAAATGAGATGCTACTACGTTAAAGAAAATTGATGTAAACAAATACCTGGAACAATCATTGACAACATTATGTGCTCCCTCTTTATTGACATCCATGGAGGAATGTTATTGTTGATAACAAAAATAGGCCACTGAGTAAATAGATCTCAGCTCTCCAAATTGATTGACACTATCCACTCCCTGAGATTACGAGGTTCTTCTTTAAAGTGTGGCCATTTTTCCTCCATGTCCCTAAATGCAAAACCATCTGTAGGCATTCGAACAATGTCATTTCCAAGTTTCTATTTCGTGCATGGTAATCCATAAATTGCACTAAGCTTTCGCACCTAAATAATCGTTGCATACATGGAATAATGAGAATATAACGAAGAACCTTATGAGGCACCTTTTTTGTTAGTTGATCTGTTTGATATCTACGATATGACATTTTGGGCATTACGTTGCAAATTCATGTTGTTTATGATATATAATATGATCATTGTGACATGCATCTATTGCTTGATACTCCATTTTGATATCTTTCATAATGGCACATAAATCTCAGTATGAGTGAGGTGAAATATTTGATGGTGGTAACAAAAATTCACCAATCAATCTACAACAAAAAATAATTTGTTCATATAAAGAATATTAATGGCACATATTTCATCCTTTATTTACTAGTGATGAACTAACAACAATTAAAATAGATGAAAAAAGATGACATATATGACATACCTTAACATCCGTGAGATTGCTATGTTTGATAAACCATTCATAACCTTCAAGTTCAACAACAACAATACAACAAAGAGAAGAATTGTTTGGGAGCCTTCATAAAGGGGATCGTATTCCTTCTCAAGTACAGGTAAATCATGAACATCATCAAAGTCATCTCAATCATCATGATCACCTGCGCCACTAAATGTGTCATGGATCAATGTATTTGTACCATCATCTTCAACTGTGTTTTCTGGGCATGATCATCTTCTTCCATAGGATCATTAACTTCATCTTCGATATTCATAGCTCCATGTTCCTCGCTTAACCATATTCTCGGGCCGTGATAATCCATATCATGTGCCCTAGGGGCCCCACCTTTATAATAATGATCAACACAAATAAACCATGATCATGATCAAGTGATTTTTATATATATAAAAAATGTTAAAACGATATAAACATTTACAAATTCAATCAATATAAAGACATATAATGAATAACTTACTAATGGACGATAATCATGCCCCCCGTCAATGTGACCATGTTGCCTACAATGTTTCTCATTTGTTGTGATTAAAAGTCTTCTCGTCTTTAAGCCCTTGCAATTATTGCAAGGACAATAACATTTCCCATCACCCTTTCTTTTCAATCTAGCCCACAATCTAGCAAGTGTCTCTTCATTTTGTTCTACACTAATATTATTTGACATGATTTTTCTTTACCAAGCTTGAATATTTAGATCTTCAAAAAATATCAAACTCACACTCCAATAATTTTTAATCATAGAAAGGTAAAAAAATCTAATAATTCTAATATTTTGCACAAAAAAAAATTGGCCTATAACCTCCACAAATTGTCACAAGTATAGCAAATTCACAAGTATAGCAAAACACTTTCACAAGTATAGATAAATTGTCAAACTCACTTTTATTTATTAAAAAACATTCATTGGAAACCCAATGAATGCTAAAACCATATACCCGTCGGCCCACAAATTAAGGGGATGGTTGACTTTATGTCGAAATAGCGACAAAAATCATGGAGTGTCGCAATTTTGATGAACGTCGGGCATGAATTTAAAAAAGAAAAGAAAATTTCACGTTAAATACACAGGTACTTGATGATACATCTAATTATACATCTTTCATTGGAAAGTTTTGTCATATTTTGCAGTCAAATGAGTTAGTGAAACCTCTTCTTCTAGCTCACCATTCAAAAATGTTGACTTAACATCCATCTGATAGACTTTGAAGTCTTTAGGAGCAGCAAGCTAAGAATACCCCTATAGCTTCCATTCTTACTACCGGAGCAAAGGTTTCCTAAAAATATATGCCTTCTATTTGTGAGTAACCTTTACACACAAGCCTTTCTTTGTTTCTAACCACTTCTCCATTCTCATTCAACTTATTTCTAAATACCCATTTCAATCCAATAATGTTTTTATTTGCCGGTCTTGGGACCAATTCCCAAGTTTGATTCTTCTCAATCTACATAAGTTATTCTTCCATGGCTTCGATCCAATGTTCATCTTTACATGCTTCACTTATAGTCTTCGGTTCAATTTCAGAAAATAAACATAGATTTACTTCAGTAGTAGCTTTGGTTCTAGTTAATACTCCCTTAGTCTTATCTCCAATAATCTGACTTTCTGAATGATTCTTCTACACATATCTAGGTGTCTTAGGTGACACTACCAAAGCTTCTTATTTTCTTTCATTTTATTCATTCTTCTTCTTTTGCTCATCCTTTTCCTTTTCTTCCACAATCTCTTCAATTCTTATACAATCAGGTTCATCATATAAATATCCATCAATGCCAATTGAATTCTTCACTATCTCATCAACCTTGACATTTACACTTTCCACAATATTTCTCAGTATTTTATTGAAACATTTGTATACTTTTCTTTTAGTAGAATATCCAAGAAAAATTCCTTCATCACTTCTTGCATCAAACTTACCTTAGGTTTCTTCATCTCTTCTGATATAGCATTTGCTTCTGAATACTTTGAAATACTTAACAGTAGGAATTCTTCCAAACCATAACTCATAGGGGGTCATTGTACTATTTTCTCTTGCTTAAACTCGATTGAATACATACACAATAGTATGAATAGCTTCTCTCCAATAAACTTCTGGTAAATCAACCTCAGTAATCATTGATCTAGCAACCTCTTGAACTGTTATGTTTTTCCTTTCAACAACTCCATTATGCCAAGGAGTTCTCAGAGCAGATAACTATCTTCTTATTCCATGCACTTCACAAAACATATTAAACTCATGGGAGGTGAATTCTCTACCTTTGTTAGATCTTAAGCATTCTATCCTGAAATTCACTTCATTTTCAACCATATATTTGAATGTCTTTAATCTATCTAATGCATTTGATTTCTCTCTAAGAAATGCAACCCATGTATATCTAGAATAATCATCAATAAAAATCATAAAGTACCTTTCACCTTGTAGACTTCTCACTCTTGCAGGACCATAGATATCTATATGAATTAAGTCTAGTAGTCTAGTAGTAGACTGTTCCTTTGATCTATAATGACTTCTTGCTTGCTTTCCAAACTGACAATTCCTGCAAATAGCATTAATAGGCTTTGTAATTCTTGGTAAATATCTCATGGCCTGAATTGCACTAATCCTTTCCAAGTTATCAAAATTCATGTGACACATTATGCTATGCCATAACCAACTGTCATTAATCTAAGTCATAAAGCATCATCCATCAACACCCTTAAGTTGATAGATATTTCCTTTAGATTTCTTTCCTACAACAATCGATATTCTGGATCCTTTCTAAATTTCACATCTCTCATCCTTAAACACAAAATCATATCCCTTACTACACATATGACCAACACTCAGAAGATTATGCCTTAAACCCTTAACATAGTAGACATCATCATTATTATGCTTGCCATCAAAACTTACTGAACCTATCCCACAAATTTTAGCACCAGCATCATCTCTAAACATAACCAAGCCTCCATCTTATTTTTCAATTTTGACAAACTTACTTTTATCACCAATCATGTGATGTGAACAACCACTATCAACAACCCAATAGTTATTTTCTTGTTTAGCATATAGGGAAGAGATAATAGCACCTTCATTTTTCTTCTTCTTTAGAGGGCTTTCGTTTACCCATTTTTTAGAATTAATAGAAGTAGGTTCATCCTTTATAGCCAAGAACAAGCATTCATTATCATCATGATCTTCATAATCAAAATATTCATCAAATATACAAGCATTCTCATTCACATAATATGCTATGTTGATCTTCTTTCCTTTCCTCATCCTTCTCACAAAGTTAGCTTCTATTTCATCAAAATTTTCTTCATTTGGATCTTTAGCTTTTGTAGCCTTAAAATCTATTTTTGATTTGCATCCATTCCTCAGACTCAGCTTCCTCATCTCATAAGATGTTAGAAATCCCAACAAAAAATATTTAGTGTAGGTCTTATAATCTATACTTTGTTCAATAGCACACACCTTCTCACTGTAAGCATCAAGGAGAGTTCTAAGAATCTTCTTTACAATCCTAGTTTCATCTACAATAGCACCAAGTCCTCGCATTCCAACCATTATCTCATCCAATCTCTGTACATAAGCTTTAACATTCTCATCTTCAGACATGTGTAGAAGCTCAAACCGTGTCTCCAAATTCTATAATTTTTCCTCTTTAACTATTTCATCACCTTCATGCGCCCTTTCCAAAGCATCTGAGACTTCCTTAGTAGTCTTCAGATTCTAAACCTTAATCAACTTAGAATGTACCAGACTATTCTTCAAAATGTACTTCACCTTATTGTTCACTTTATGTGCTTTGATCTCATCAACCATACTAAGACCATTAGCAGGAGGAGTGTAAGGATTCTTGTAAGCTTTCTCCACATCATATCCACAATACTCCATATATTTTTCCATCAATATTTCCTAGATAGCATAGATAGTTCCATTGAACCTCAAATAATCATAAGTCATTTTGCTAGCCATCTCAGACCTTCCTCAAGAGGTTTTAAAGCTCTTCGCCAAGGAACCAAGCTCTGATACCAATTGTTGAACAAGACAACTGAGAGGGGGGGTGAATCAAATGTCATAGATTTAAACATTAATTCATTCACTAGAACTAATCCTTAACATTGCTTAATAGATTAAACATTAAATACTAGTGCAGAAACTAAAAACCATCACACAAACATAGTAACACCAGATTTACATGGGAAACCCAATAAGGGAAAAACCATGGTGAGGATTAACTCACACTATAGAGAATATCAAAACCGATTACAAGAGACTCACTTCCTGAGAAACAAGGCCCACTACCAAAACAAGGACTCACTGCTTGGAACAAGGACTCACTATCTAATAGGGCTAATAGCTTGGAGGTCTCACTGCCACAGAGTGACAAAGAAGATAAAGAAGACTTGTCATAGAGAGAAGATAATATCAATGCAATAGAGAAATCCACCACATTTTTCTCAATCCACTTGCAGACACGCATGAATGATAGAGTGCACCTTCAAATCACTGCTTCTAGAAACTCAACATTTAGGCTTCGCATTGTTCTACCATACTCACATCATACACACACATTGATTCACACTTATCTCTATTCTCTTTGTGCTCTTGTCTCTATTTCCTTTGTTCTCACTCTTCTTCTTCCCTAACTCATTCTTCATTTATACCATATTCAACTTTGAAAACATATCCAAAGTCGACCATCCAAATTCAAATTCAAATTAGGTTTGAGCCAAAACATCCTAGGGTGGAATTAGAATGAGGGCAACCCAAACACATGCTTCATCAAGACCCAAATAGATCCAACATGCTTCATCAACTCCAAAAGTAGTGTTAAACACGAGGTCGGACAAACCAGTGTAAAACACATAGAACAATTAAGCACAAACCTTCCAGATACCAAAATTATCTTCAATACAATAAAAACAACTCAACTCTAGAACTGCAAGTCATAATACTTAAAGAAGAGAAATACGAACCAACAACATTTCTCTCGGACCTCAACCAGAAACACAGAAAACTACAGTTCACAACTGGTGAACATAACTCACACTGTACAAAGAATCAATAGCCAAAAATATGGATATAGTAGCTTGTAACAACCGTGATCAACATATCTAAACCACACAAACATAAGAGAAAATATAAAGCGAAACCTGGAGCAACCACTGAACATCTGCAACATATCTTCATTACAATTTTCTCAATATCCTTGAAATATACAACCAATAACTTGTATCCATAACATTAATGACAACAATAATTAGTTGATAACCAATCAACCAGTTGACATTGTTACCATTTTTTCGCAACAACTCAATTGGTGGAGCTGGATTTAATACTGTTATATTTAAAAGTGGAAAATACAATTGTTTCTGTGTTATGCTTAAGTGTTGTTTGCACTTTATTCATTATTGAAAGTGACAGTTATGCTTTGAAAAGAGGAATCAGAATTTCAGAAAATGCTATTTAATGTTCAGAATCAAATGAAGGACAAAATTGAGCATATAAACAACAAAGCATTTCAAATGCTTTCATTTATTTCATGAAGTAATTCATAGTTACAAAATTTCATTTGATTGCGAGAATTCAAATGATAGTACAAACTTGCATTTAGATGCATTTTTCTTTTCAAAATGAAAAGCAAAAGAATGAAATCAAATATCCACACAAGCCGTGGATGTGACTGTCACAGTGCATCATAAACAACACACTATACTATGGAAGATGCATAAAAGAAAATCACATAAGCATAAACATAATCATCATTGCCTATTGATCGATGGTTGATGCAGAAGTGGTGCACCATTTTCCTTCTTCGATCTTCGTTGACCTGTAGGAAGGAAGAGAGGGGTGTCAGAGGCTCCGACTATGAATATACCTACATGAACCATCAACGATAATGTAGTATGCTACTAATCATGCATTGAAACAATCAAGAAAAGTGCAGAGACATGAGCTGAAGGAGAAACATCAATATGATCATGATATATTGTTTTTTATGCTAACATTGTTTGCTTCTTTGTGTAAGTATAGGGAAAATCACGAAGCTGATTATTATTTGAAGACCAAGCATGTGGAGAAAAATGGGCTCCCACAAGGGTAGAGCTCGGCATGCTTCCCCTATTCATTACAAGTGGGCTGAGATAGAGATTGCGATCATCATATTCATCAAGAAAGGAAATGCAATTGAAAGAGTTAAGCAGAGTAATCCATCAAGCCATTAAACCAACTGTGCATTCATAACAATCATGTAAATGCTTTCTGAAAGCTACATGTGAATAGTGGGTTTAATCCACTCTAACTGAGTACATTCATCTCGAACATTGTTGTATGGTTTATGTTCTTTTGCCACAGTATTATTTTTTCATCATGTTCATAATATTATGCAAGGTTCAACAGTGTCCTTTTCCTCAATCAAGGATAGTGAACATGCATACATAATGCCTCAACGAAGATTCAAATTTTCATTTTAGATGAGGGCGGGTGCATGGAATAGTTTTATTAAACGAGGCATAAAAATGCATGAAGAGTGCCAGGTAGAGAAGCATACTTTTGAAAGACAGTCAAGCATGGAGTCATGTAAAGAGTGCCAGGTAGAGAAGCATACTTTTGAAAGACAGTCAAGCATGGAGTCATGTAAAGGAGTTCCAGATTTCTCATCATAATGAAAGAATACAAGAGTCAATACAGCAAAGACAACCAGCTTCATTTTGGCTGAGAGTGCAATGTTACTCTAAGTTAGGTTTCTGTTTCACTGTTATTTGAAAAGGGAATAATCAAAGATACACTGCTTGGGAGTTTTTTGTCTTTCAAGCTTGATTTTCAGGGAGTTATAATTATCGGGCAGAAAAATGTGCACAGTTTTGACAAGGATTCATATACATAGAGTCATTTTTAGAACGAACAACATGTATGCATTGAACATGATATGGGTGAAAGTTTGAAGTGAATCCATGGAGAGCATAATTGTGAATGCATAGGAGACCAAGGTAAACAACTCATCTACAGACTCAGTCAAAAGAATTATGTGTGCAAGGAAGAAACAACATGGAGATGACAATTGAAGATATAAACGATACATTTTCAGAATCTCATGAACCTGTGTGAGAGTTCTCAACAGTAATACATTCAGAGGCACATTTTCTTTACAAATTAAAAATACCCATATGCTGAAAATTGAAGAATTTGAATGCCAAAAGGAGCCCAGATTTTACACAGTAATCAAAATATGCATATTTTGTTTATTTTTCATACACCCACATTGGGGTTTGAATTTATAACATAGATTTCTTCAAGTTTCCTTATTTAGTTGAGTCTTCTACAGAAAGGGGGCAGGGTTTTTTGTTTTCTTCATTTTTTCTGAAAACCCATAATGGAGTTTTGTTTGTCAACTTAAATGTAGTGCACAAAAACAAGCTTTTGGCTCAAAAATGGTGAGAATTTAAAAAAATTCATATCACAAATGAACTCATATGGTGAGAATTTAAAAAAATGCAGAAATATAGAATGGGTCGAACTAGTTTTACATGAATATCAAAGCACATAGATTTTTGCTCATTTTCCAGAATACCCATATTGGGGTTCATTTTAGAATGCAAATTTCTTCACTTTTTCATGATACCCATATAGGGGTTTGTTCATAATTTGAAAGAGTAAGGAGTAAATCATCATGGGTCGAACCCAAGGTGCTTCAAAAACCCATAGTCAAGTAAACATGGCACGGCCTGTAGATGGCCTTGAAATTTTTAAATAAAAATGATATCTTGCTAGAGTATTTGAAGCTTTTTAGCTTTTTTTTTTTTACAGAAAGACAAAGAAGCACGATGGGGAGGTGAGACTTTACCATGCGCGCCTGAAGAAGACCAAGAGGCCACACCCAAAGCTTTAGTAGAGCTTTCAAAACCCTAAACAAAACACCCAGTGCGAGCTCATATATAGCGGCTAGTGGGTACAAGACAGTGTGAGCTCATATATAGCAGCCAGTGGGTACAGGAAACACAAATAACAAAGCAAAAAGCATAGAAAATTTAAAAAGCATCAGAAACTGTGTTAATGGTGGCCACAAGACCAAAATGGCTCAAGAAGTAGAGTCATAAAGATACTATGAACAATAGCTCACCATGTGTGTAGTGGAGTAGTGGAGTCTGCGGACAAACTCTCACATAGAGCTTCCAGACGTGAGTTCATGCTCATACAAAGTAGCCAAGAAAATAAAGTCACAAGTATGTAAAGAGAAATTAGAGACCGAGCATGTACAGGCCGCAACCTTAATGGCCATTTCTTGCCTTTCAAAAGAAGATGAAAATCACTATGCCGCTAAGAAGTCAACTCACCACGAATTGTAGAGTAGGATTCAACCATTTGAAGACAAAAGTGCAAATTTTCAAGCATTTGCGAGCTACAGACTGAGCTTGCTCATGGTAGCGCCATCCTTTCAGGTAGAGCCCAAAGTCTTCAGAAGTGATGATTGCAAAATGAAATGATTTTAGGGTTTGACTTGTTTTGTCTCTTGCCTTAATTCGAATTTAGGTTGAACATTATGATTGTCTTTAATATTCACATTTGACAATACAATAGTGGAGAAATTCGAAATTAGGAATCCTTTGCAAAATAGCAAAATCTAAAGCTTAATATTTTGAGGGGTCGAATTCTAACATGCCTAGGTCAAGCCTTGTAGAATGGTGGTGTTATTTTCCTAAGACCTAGGGTTTCTTTGTTAAATTTTTAGCAATGTAAGGGGCTGTGAACTTAAGGAAATTTATGATTAATGGTGCCTTGGTAAGGATTGGATAGTGAAGATATATTTGATTTTAATTAATTTTGTGATAAAATCAATAAAGGATTGTAAAAATTTTCACCTGTGATTTAGGGTTTATCTCATTTTTTTTAATTGATTTTAGAGAAATTAATTAGGGGATATGATAGGAGAAATTCATTATTATTTTTATGATTTTTATAAGGAAAAATCAATATTGTGATGGATAAATAAGGTTGTAATTCTTTTTTGCAAAATATTTCAAAGCAATCTTTAATTGCAAAAAATAAAACAATTGTAAAATCTGCAAACCTTGTAAAGCAAAAGCATAAAGCAATACTTTATAAATTGTTTTATGTTTTCTTGCTATTTTTAGCAAATTGGTGTTGAATTTTCTGCCTAGGGTTGGATTTGAGTTTCCTCTTGGAGAGATAAGGTGTTTTTCTTGATTTAAAAGCAAATTTAGCCTATTTTTAGAGGCTTTTCAATATGATCATGGAAACAATATGTTTTTTCTGCTTTTATGCAGACTTTTGAGACAGTTTAAAGATTTTTTCCTTAAGCTTCTTTGTGAGCTCAGATTAGGGTTTCTTGAAAGTTATATTTTGAGGAAACTTAGTTTTTCTTCCTCTTCTCAGTTCAAATTTTAGTTTCTTGCTCTTAGCATTTTTAGCTTGTAAACTTAGTTGTACTTAGTTCAGATAGATACACTCTTTTAGTTTCATTAAAGCAGTAGAGTTCTTCTTCTCATTTCTTATCTCAACCTTGTAACAACAATTTGATGTCTTGTGTTTTCAAGTTTGAAGCCTTGTATGTCTTGCTTTTATGAGTTTTTGCACAAAATTTCATGTTTTCAGGTTGTGTGATGTATTCAATGCCTTCAAATCTTCATGCAAATTACTGATGAAACCATGCACCAATGAGATTGTGAGAGCTATTGTAATAGAGGAACTGTTGTGAGTGGTAAATTTGAATTTTCAGAAATAACAGTTAATCGTCAGTTAGTGTTAGATTTCATTTTCAAGCTATCCTTCTATCCCTTTTCCTAGAAAATACTTAGAATAGGATCCCTCATTCGGAGAACTAGCTCACTCTAGAGATTCCTTCTTCGTTCAGATCACCCACATCTGAAGAAGGTTTCCATGTTTCATTAGATTGCTGAATTTTGTATTCAGTAGGGTGCAAATCTAATTGATAATAGACATCAATGACAACACCTTCATTATTTACATTCTTGCAACATCTAGAACTCTAAACCTTATCCCATTGGGGGAGTGGTGTCGTATTGATATGGAATAACGACCCTTTCCCAATCCCTTGGATAAAATGAGCAATTAACTGACCTCCATTGTTCAAAACTAAGCTAAAATTGATAAAATGATGCTGTGGGTGGATGAAAAGGATGAAAAAGCTTGATAATGGTGCAAGTACGAATAAAGATAGTATTCAAATGGGAATCATACCTTTTCTTTGATGGAAGTGGGTCCATTTCTCTCCAAATGAGAAGTATTTATAGGAGATAAAATGGAGAATAAAGGGTTAAGATGAAAAGGATCAATCAATGGTCAAGATGGAATCAAGGGTGAAGGCATGGATCATGGATTCTCATCAATGCATGAGAATCAAAGATCACATGGATCAAAGAAACCATCATGGGTTCAAAATGATTCAAACAAACACACTTCCAAAGTGGATGGGTGAGGAAAATTAGTAATTAGTAATTAAAACTAAGTTTTAATTGTGCGAGTTGAGAAATATGAGGATGTCCATTAAATAATTAATTTGTTTAATGAAAAGGGGTTCAAAATGATATTTAATGAAATGAGAGGACATAAGGTGTTCAAATCAAATAATTTGTTTTATTCACTTAAACATGATGAGAGGTGGATGCCAAAGGGAGTGAATTAACCTAATTAGATCAATTAGATTAATAGATGAAAATGATGCATTTAATTAAATAACTAGGATTATTTAATCAAACAGACAAAAAGAAGATGAATTTTAGGACCAAATGATGTTATATCATTCATGACAATTTTAAGCGTCTACAATAACCGCCACCATGAAGGGCCCACCTCTTTGAATGCAATTACAATTTATCATAGGAAAATAAATAATAAATATTTTGTCCCTCATGTCCTCAAGAACACTTTCCAAAGAATGTGGAGACACATAAATCAACTTAGGATAGCAGTTTTAATGTAACCTATCCTAACAAGTTAATCCTTCTGGGTCAAAGCTTTCCCTGGTCTCGAGGGAGTCTGGGGGTAGGGTAGCTTTGTCTATTTTCCTTTTTCTTATCTGTTCTTTAAGCCTATCTAAAACAAGCTCTTGAGCATTCTTATTTTTATTTTCCATTAACATCTCACCCCCTTGGATATAATTACTACCAAAACCCACACCCTTCTAAGGGATTAGATTGAGGTTTTCCTCTAGGGGAGGGATAAAACCTTCTAGGTTCTTACTATTTCCTTCAAATTGGACCATATTTTCTAATATGGGAGTGGTTGGGGTTAATTATGGGCTGTCTCCTCCCATGTTAAGATCTATAGAAGTTTCAACCCCATGATTCTTGGGGATATTTTGGTTACCACCCTCATTTGGGGTTGGAGCTTTAGGTTTTTATTTCCAATATCATTTTTAAATGTAGCCCTAGAGCTAGGGTTTCTCTTAACTTTTGGACAATTTATTTTTTGATGACCATTTGACTTACATAGGAAGCATGAATTAAGACCATTGAGTGCTTCAAGCTCACATTGAATGACCTTACTTCCTACAACACATTCAAGAGCATTTGGGATTTGAACACCAGTATTAAAAGTGATTAACACTCAAGCATCCAAGTGGGGAAGGGAGGAGCAGGTCTCTTCAACTTGAAAAAATTTCCTCACTGACTTTAACAATTGGGGAAGAAACTTCTAGACTTGGGGGGAACCCCTTTAATATTTAACCATTTAGGCAAACAACATAACATAATATCTTCATGAGATAAATTTGGAGACCATGAGATAGCTTTAAATAGAGACTTCCCTATATTCTAATAATCCTTTTTAAGCACTCCCTTTTCCATATTATTATTATTTTAAAAGATAACAAACAAGCCCTTTTGTATCATTCTACAAAATGAATAATGAACCCCGAGTTTTTTCCCCCATGCATTCAATAACTAGTTATCAAAAAAATTTCTTGCTAGTAAATTGTTAGTGCCTAGACAAGCAAATAAAATAACAATATTTTTTAACCTAGCTTCTTCCTTTTTAATTGCTTTCTACATTTCCTCATTAGGATCGAGTCTAAGGACCCAAGTTAAGATGAGGCCCCTACCTCCTTTAGCTCCTATTGTGACACTTCCCCTTGAAAAGTCTTCTGCTCCACCATTTCATCTAACCCCCATAAAGAGCTCTGCATTTTTTGACTTTTTTTGGTTCCTCAACTTGCTATATTTGTTTAAACATTTTAGGATCTTCATTTTTCCAATTCTCACACCCCTCTCCAAAATAAACCCTCTCACCCATAGAATCTAGCATAAATGCAATCAATACATTTGTATGATATCATGATAGCACCTTTGAGATACCTATGGACCAAGTAAGAGACACGAGCACAAGAATCCTAGGTACAAACCCTAACACAAACAAGTACCCACCAAACCTAGACCAAAAGATCACAAAAACAATTACAAGATTCAATAGGAAAAGAGCCACGACCAATCAAAAAACCAAGGCTACATGAAGCACACTCATGATGATTTTGAGAATCCCATGAAGTTTTTATAAGAAAATCATGAATAATTTTTCCATACTAATAGCATGAAATGGATGAGAGGGTCCTAAAATATGTGCTTACTTTGTGAGTCTATCCACAACAACTAAAATTGCATCAAGATTATTTGACTTTGAAACTTTGTAATAAAATTCATAGATATTTCCTCCCAATGTTGTCTTGGAATGCCTAATTTTTATGAGCCCTATACTCTTCATTGTTTCACCTTTATTTTTTTGGCAAATCAAACATTTAGCCATAATTTTTTGTGCATCCTCATTAATACCATCCTAGAATAAATTATTTTATATGATGATAGGTATTTGAAAACCTTGAATATCCTCCTATTGGAGAGCCATAAATTTGAGATAATATGCCAAATTTCAATTGAGATTTTTTGCACAAAAAAGGATATTTTTGTACCATAAGGCATATCCTATATAAACATACTTATCTAAGGAAGATGGGTTATGTTGAAGTTTTTGAATGAGATTATTTATTAGAGGATCTTGTTTCCACTCTTCTTTGAAACTTCAAAACTTTAGATTGTAATAAAGAAATTACACAAATATTATCTTCCTCGACTTGTTAAGAAAGGGCATCAATGACAATATTATTTTTACCCTTTTTTTAAATAATTTCAAAGTAATACCCTAGCATCTTGGTAAGCAATTTTTATTTCTCTTCTAAAGATAATTGCTATGCCAAAAAATATTTTAGACTCTCATTATCTATATTGACTTTGAAATTTCTTCCCATTAAATATTGACACCTTTGTTTAATTGCATGAATAATAACTATTTTTTTTTTCTCATTTGTGGGCCTTAATAAGTTATTTCCTTGGATTTGTCAACTTTCAAATGTTAAGATACACCATTATTGCATCAATACTAACTTAATAATGGGTCTAGAATCATCACACTACCATAAATGTCTCAGAGAAATTTGGGGTAGCTATCACATGAGTGAAATTAAGAGCATTTTTAGTTGTTGAAATGCTTAGGTGGCTAGCTTTGATCATGAAAAATAATCCCTCTTCACTAATATTGTTAAGGGTGTTGCTATATGAGCATAGTTCTGTATAAATATTCTATAGTATCCTGTTAGACCCAAAAATCCTCTATTTTTTGATATTTTAAGGTTTTGGATACTTTGTGCTACTATAATCTTCTTAGGGTATATCTTAAGATCTCCATGTGATACCACATGTCCTAAGTAGCCAACTTATTTCAACCCAATGATATATTTAGATTGTTTTACTTAGAGTTTATTGTATTCCAATACCTATAATATCTTCTCTACATATTGGAAATGTTATTCCCATGTTTTATTATATACAAGGATGTTATCAAATAATATGATCACAAAATTATGAAGAAATGGGTAGATCATTGAATTCATGAGACTTTAAAAATTTGATGGGTATTAGTGAAAAGAGTGGAACAACTAGGAATTCATAATAAACCTTAGTTTTCTAAATGATCTTTTTATGTATATTCTTTCCTTTATTCATATTTATAACTTGAATGTAAATCTAAGTAAAGAAAACTACACAATTCAATTCATCTAATAATTCAACAATAGCAAGAATAAGAAACCTATCTTTAATAGTGAGCTTGTTGAGCTCCCTATAATTTGAGAGAATTCTCCATAAATAATTAATTAATTTTAACCATAACCATTGGAGATCAATAAAAACTTTTACTATGATGAAAAATTCATGTATCCAACTTTTCCTTGACTAATTTTTGATTTCTAACTTATATTCATATGGATGAAGATAAGTTCTAAAGTTAGGAGGAATACTTATTGGTATTGATTCAATGGAATGATCATGGTATCTAGTTGTAGGTAGACCTGCAGGTTCTTAAAAATCTTGTTGATGGTTTGAATGGTCTCTTTAAGTTCTATTGGATGTTGAGTTTTTACATATTGTGATTCTATAAAATGTAGTTGTTCCATTATGCCATAAGAGCTTTCTTAAGTAATTTTTCCATCCTATGGGAGCTAATAATTTGAATTGGTGATGATTTTACTCCTAAAAGTTTAGAATTTTTTCATTTACATAAAAAATCATGAATAATTCTTAAAAATTAAATGATATTTCTCCCAACTATCTAAGCTATTACACTAAAAAACTATATAAACTTTTTTGAATCTAGGTGATAATCTCCCATTGAGAGTTTTATATGATGAAATTTACCTCTACAAAAGAGTTGTTTCCTATTTTCTATCATGACATAGAAATCATATACTATATATATAAAAAACTTAGTGTATTATCCAATATTCTATAAAAAGTAGTGTGCATTACCTATTTTTACTAGTGTAAATATCATCATTATCAAACTAGTTATTATGTCACTCTTTCTAGGTTAAAGCATTCACACTTGTTAAGTATCCACTTAAGGAATTTTTAGTTTTTTGTCTCACTTCATGTGGTTGAGACATATGTACTCACCTCTTGAGGTGTCTATCTCATGCACACTTAGTACATGCTCTCACACTTGTTATATGAGCTCAAATGTGTTGCAAATTTTGGAGGGGTAGTTAGATGTTTAGTCTTACATTCCTACCTCCTCTTCATTTCCTTGATATGCAAGACACTCATTGTATATTTTATACACGCTTGTTTTATTTTGTAGAGATTCTTTTTGTGCTCATCATTCATTTGTGGATGATATCATTAAATTTTGTTTTATATCTTGGTTGCTTCAATATAATATTAGAGCCATGAATTGTAAGTTTCATCCCAAAATTCATGAATCCAACACTTAGCCTTATCAATAGAGCATTGTGGATCCAAGAAAACATCACCATTAAATTCGAAAGGCTTGAGAAAAAAATAATAACCTTTCATTTGGAAAATCTTGGTAATTCTTAATTTTTGCAAGTTTTTTCCCCAAGTAACCTTTGCTATATGGCCATATGACTATACACCGTATGGAATTCCATACCTATACATAATTTATTGGATTCAAAGGCATTTTTTTTTTTATAAAATTATGTTTTTACAATTTTGGTGATTTTTAATCATTTTTTATATATTTTCTCTTGACCTACAAGTTTTCTCTTCACCAAGGGATTGTTATTGTAACGTCGTAAATTGCCATCCTTAAAAATTTCATACTAGGTTTTACTCCCCCTAAATTATTGAACCTAATTGGGTCCCTAATCTCCTAAATTATGTATTCTATAACCCATTTGTACCACTTTTCCATAAAATGCAAGCATTGAACAAATGCATCCACTTATTATTTTACGAGCCTGACACTTAATGTCTTAGAAAATAGGGCTACGAGCCATTTTTCCTAAGGCGTATGGGTCCCCTATTTTTTTAGGGACCAATTTTGGATATGTCGGTGTCAACATTTTCACATTCAAAATTCAAGTTATAAATGTCGAATATCAGGATTTAATTTTTGGGAAATTAGAGAAATTCCTATAAATACCTAGTTATTGCATCATTTGAAATCTAACAAGCACTAAGGAGAATTTATGAGAAATTATTATGATCAAGATCACTATCAAGAAAGTCAAGAGTAGTATTTAAGAGATTTATTGCAGCAATTCAAGATCTAGAACATCATGTCAAATCCTATGTGAGTCTATGTGTGTTCATGTTATCGTTGTTTTATGAAGGCTAACACTTTTGTAAGTCTCCAAAGAATTCAAGAAAATCAATCAAGCAATATCCAAGACCTTGAGGTGATGTGCATGACTTTAGTCTTTCAATGAAGCTATTGAAGGGTGGTGAGTTGCAACACTTTGTGATTTCATCATTCCTTCCTATCCATTATCATTTTATCATTGACTTTGCCATTTTGGAAGTGGAAACACTAACATAGGGTTTGACTAAGGCAAGCCCCTAAATGGTGCATCTCTTCTCTTTGTGAATGTGTAGATTTCAAGTTTAAAGAGTATTGAAGGAATCTTGAAGAAAAAATGTTCATTGTTGCAATTGACGCCCTAGATCTTGTCAACTCATGGAAACTCACCTACAAAATTACATGATAGTGTTCTAATAACTCTGCAACTGGGAATTAGAATCTCAAATCTGTCATCAAAGGACCTCCAAAATAGAGCATAAGTAGCATACAAGGACCCATACACCTTAGGGAAACTTTTTCCTCACAAAGTGATTAGAAACAACTTTTCAAGATAGGTACACAATCCTCTACACTTCCCAAATCTGCCTACAAGTTATTGTTTTAGTCTGTTAATTGTTAGATTATTGCATTTGTCATATTAGGGCACATGGTCTAATTAGGTTAATCATAGAAAATCCATTCCAAATCATTCCAAGACCCTAAAAGATGCAAATCCAGGTCTGATTGGCTCACCTTCGTGATTGAAATTTAATCTAAATACCTTGTTATCTCCATCTTAATGAAACATAATAAAATGACCCAAAACACCCAAGCTTGAATCCTAGGCTTACACATTAGACCTAGGGTTCTTATTTTTCTTTATTTCATTTTGGTGAACTTGACTTGTTCACATTACATACCTTCTAAAATTCATCTTAGATCTAAGTTTTGCATTGTATTGTTTTGTATTTCTCATTTAGGGTTTCATTTTTACATCATAAAAGACATAAAAATTCAAAAAATTGCATATTGTTTTACATCATAGGTTGTATTATGGTTTATTTCAATCACTTAGATCATATCTACATTAAGAATTATATTCATAATTGTCATTTACATTGTTACACATTTACATTTGCATCACATTGTCTTAATTTGAGAAAATTCTAGAAAAATACCTAGTTGCAGGCATGTTTGCACACAAAAGCAAAACCTTTAGATAGTATAATCTATATTAAAATTTTGATTTTTTAGAACCCCTATCAAGGACTCAGATGCCCTTGGGCGCTTCTGTCCTTGTACACTAGCATTAACAAAATTTTGCACACTCCTCTATCTCTATGATTTTAGTATGCTTGTGCTTATAGATCTCTGTTTTGGAATTCTTAATTGAATTCATTTAGACATCTTTCATTTAGCTAAAAAAAAGTGATACAAAAAGTGAAAAAAATTGTGTTGTTTTGTATCAAAATTGCATCAAAATCATCATTTTCAGATTTAGTCATCTTAATTTGTGCATTTTAGATTAGAAAACTACATTCAAAAACTCCATTTATTGTTCACATATTGTTACACACTTGCATTGGCATAAACTAAGAAAAATCTAGAATAATAGTCACTATCAAATCAATTTGCAACTAGACCCAAAATCCTTCTAATGGGTTCTTTTATTAGCCTATTTTATGTTTCTTTTATGCATACTTTCAAACACTTTTAGATATACTTTTCAAACAATACTCCTATATTATGCTATCTTTTTATACTTATTATACAACCTTGGACCTAAAATAGTAATGGAAATATGGTTATGATATAATAGTAGTGCATGGTTTATATGTAAGTATGTATGAAATGTGGATTAAAATTTTTGCAGCGAAGGAGAAACTGTAGCCATAGCAACTGAAGTTGTAACCCACAACAAAAGGAAGATTGGGACAACGAAATAGGGGAAGTGCCAGATTAGACTAAATGCAATAACTATTGTATGAAGACACCTGATGGAGTTGAACATGCATCATTATGACAAGTTAATAAAGCGCTAGAGAAGAACTCTTTTTCTAATAGGATTCTACATGATTGTTTGTGTGTTTTACATGCAGATCTGTTTCACGGAGTTTTAGTTCTATTAGGATTCTTCTTTCTTTTCAGTTATAGTTTGAACAATTCAATCTTAACTATATGCTCTAATATCTAGGAGGGGAAGTTAATTATTGTAGTTATTTATTGCTTAGAATAAGACTCCCCTGTGCTTGTATATAGTTGGTGTTTGAGTCCTTAGATTAGTTAGTTGATTTTCAATATTTCGTTATCAGTTGCTTTTCAGTTTTAGTTATCAATTATAGGCATGTTGAGTATTTAGAATGATTTCATTGAATACAATATGTGAAGAAGATTTTGTGTAATATTTTGTGTTATGTAATGAATGGAGTTCAATTTCACATGGATGCATAGAATCTGATAGTTAGATTGAGTTCTAGTTAAGTGAGGATAGCCACTTGAGCAGGCCACTCAAGGTAACCATTCTTCACTTCATTTATAACTGTTTATTTTTGTTTAATAGTTGTTTTCTATTTATCATTACTTCATGAATTACATGTGATTTAAATTAGAATCTCATACTTTGATTATTAGTAATGAATGTTCATGGGAATGCGTGTGTATTTGGTTAACCAGTAGCACTCCAGAGGTTAGAATAGGTTTAGTTGTTAGTTTTGATAAGTTTTGAGTTGATACAATAATACTTTATTAGTAGCAGTTCAATTACAGGTTAAGCTATAGGCACCCATAGCATTAGCGCTAGTTTTTTTATTTTATTGTTTTCCAATTTTGTGAGTATTCAATAACTAGAACACCTTGGATATGATATCTTAGGCAGCCTCAAGTCTCTGAAGGCACATACAATGCAACACCATCACAAGTTTAAAAACTTTGGGTTGACAATTTAATGAAAGTATTTACAATGTTGAGTGGATTGTTCAACAAGATATACCTCTAAATAGTGTAGGTTCTACCAAATTTATAATACATTAGTTTAGACTCTACATTTTTTACACCGTTGTCGGGGATGATGCTATCTTCATAGACTTTTTTTTTGAGCTTTCATAGTTTACAGTTTATTTTCAGCATTAGAACTATTGGATTTACTCTTTTTCACAACACTAGAAAGATACACTAACATTGTGTAGGACTGTTATTATATAAAGCCATATTTCATGTATGTGGAGGTAGAGAGATTTTTTGGGTAGATTCCTCCCCTCTACATGCCAAGAAGCCATAGAAAAAATTGGTGAATCTAGTACTTAGAGCGAGGGTAATACTGAAGAAGAAATTTCTGCATCACCAACATCTACTACACTTACAAAGGGGACATACCAAACCATGGGTGATGCAGTGGATGATCCTGAACATGGAACTTTTGAGTCCCCAATCACCAACCAGGAAAGGGCTACCGTGCTTAAGAATATCCCTCCTTCAGTCTTACTAGTCTTTTATGGGTTAATGACTGAGGACCCAGATACATTTCTGTTTGAATTTGATGTCCTATGAAAAATTTATGACTATACTTCTGATGCTCATAGGCTTAAACTCTTCCCTGTCACTCTAAAAGATGCAACCCTAAGATGGTTTATGGGATTAGGAAAGGATGTTGTTCCTGATTGGAATACCATAAAGACATTATTTTTGGAGGAGTACCAAGACTATTGCATGGGAATTGATAGGAGGGGAGATGATATTTTTAGAATGTCACAAAAGGAGGATGATCCATTAGAGGATTATGTGAAGAGATTTTAGTTTTCCTTGAAGAAAAATCCCTATAACAAGTTGTCTAAAGAATCCCTCAAGTTAGCATTTTTGAGGGGAGACAACGAGGACTATATGGATTCCCTAAACCTCATTGGAAAAGGGAATATATATCAAATAAAATTTGGAGACATCTTCAAGGTTTGCAGGAATTACTCTAGGACCTTCACTAAGAGACCAAGAGGAGATAGGAAATCTACTATTGGTAAATCATCCACAGGGGTTTCAAAGATAGAATTAAGCAATTTGTTGTCCAACATGAAGGAGGATATTATCAACCACCTAGAAATTTAGTTGGATACTCTCCACATTAAGAAGAAGCAAGAGGAAGATGAAGCAATGCTCATTGAATATTTCCCAAGCTGCAGGTAAAGGAAAGCAAACTATAAATGCAAGAGGGTGGCTAGTATTCAACAAGACAAAGTTGAGAAACTTGATTTTCAGCCACTTGAAGGAGAGGATGGAAAACTCTTTTATATATATCAAATAAGGCCATGACAACAAAGACAAGGTATGCCACAAGACCCTCTTAACTTCAATTCATCCTTTCCCATTGGAAATTAGAACTTTTCTACTTGGAACTCTCATCCCTAGCCAACAAACCAAAATAAATGGCAAAAATATCAACAATGGCCACAACTTCAACAAAATTGGAACCAAAAATAACCAAGTCCTTGTTCACAACAAAATTTCTAGGGTTCAAATTACAATACCCAATGGCCAACATAGCAGAACCAGTGGTAGCCTCAGTGGCAAAAAGGCCATCAGTGGTAGCAACAAAACACGAACTATCAGTAGCCTATGATTCCTCCTCAGCCACAACAACAAGCCATTATGCATCCATCAAATCCTACATCCGAACCACCCAAGCCACCACAAATACTTTCCCAACCTACACCTAACCCTAACAACAAGCCTATCCAACATGATTATACTAACAAAGCTATGCAATACCCCATGTATGGGGTAGATGTGAGTGATGTGCAACTCAAATCAAGAAAACAACTTGCTAGACCTTCATCCCCTCAAATCACTGAGATGGAGGATGAGGAACTTGTAGTTGAAGCTTTAAACAAAACTCCTTTGGAACTTGAGTCAAATCAGGTGCACCAAACTACCTCAAGTCTAAAGCCTCATTTTCCTAAATGCTTAGCCATTCAAAATCATCACACATAGGAAGAGACTGACATCCCAGGTCAATTAAAGTATGTGAGCATCAATATTGCACTCATCCAAGCTATCAAATACATCCCTATCTATACTAAAACTATGAGGGACCTATGTCTTAAGAAACTAGGAAGGAAAAGGAAGGATCCTCAAACAACACGTCTTAGGAAACCTTGCAGATACCATGTTAGGGAACATAACTGTCCCTAAATACATAAACCCTGGTAGTCCAGTAGTGGATGTTAAGATTAATGGGAACCTTATCAAGAACACCTTGATAGATTTAAGGGTAGAAATCAATGTTATGGCTAAAGAAACAATGCAATTACTTTAGTTAGCCAACCTTAGACCTACACAAACTATTTTCTAGTTGGTTGATAGGTCGACAGTTGATCCTAAAGGAATCATTGAAGATTTAGTTATTGCATTGGATTCTTGGGAATATCCTATTGATTTCATAGTTTTACAACCAAAGGTTAATCTATCAGGATACCCACTCATCCTAGGTAGACCATGGTTAGCTATGAAAATATCTCACACTACACAGTGATCCAGAAGCCCAAATTCTAGATATAGCAACTACTAAAAACCTTAAAAAATATATCAAATCTGCACAAGCATAGTGTCAAAATAGAAGAAATGCAAAACACATCACAAAGCACATTCTAAACACTTGCACAACACTATTTTCTCTGTTTATCAAATTGTAAGAGAGGGGGACTGACCGCGTCAAGGCTCTAGGTCACAAAGAGCCGAGAGTGGAGGGATGCCCTAACTTACCCCACTCTAAAGGGTGTTTTGGGGTGAGGATCAAGAATGAAGAGCACTATGAAGTACTTCTATCACTGTACAGACCCAAAAATCTACTTGGGGCTAGACGAGCTAGTTTTTGGAGCCCAAACTATACCTTAGACAACTCTTTATCTAAGGACGACAGTGCAGGTTTGGGACAACAATGCGACACACTGGTGTCTCTTTGGCGTGCTGACGTCCATATGGACAAAAAACATAAAGTACAATGAAGAAACTACCAAAAACCTATTGATAGCCTAGCTAACAGGTTTTAATGGAATAAACAAAACAATAAAGTGTGGAAAGTAAATGTGAAAATAATAAAATAAGTAGATGAGAACTAGGGTGATGAAAATCAACTCACTGAAATGCTAGTTCACCAATAAGCTCCATGCACATGTTCACCTACACACAAGCAAGAGGGGAAAATTGTTGGGGTTGTATAGGGGTTTGCCTTAGTCAAACCCCCACTTTGGTGTTTCCACCTCCACGGACAACCAAAAAGTAATAGAGTAGAAAATATGATAAAGGAGATTGAAATAACTGCAATGAACAGTACAAAAGATACAAGCTACTCTATCAAATCACAAAAAGAGAAGAATGAAGTTTTACCACCTCCACCCAAAGGCTCTTAATTCCAATGAAGGGAGAATGAAAGTAACGAACTTGGAAAATTCACCATAGTTGTAGCGATGATGAAGGGAGGTCTCACAAGACTCCAAGCTCACAACTTCTATGGTAGCCTCACCTATGCAAAAGTGAAATTGATGGAGTGTTAAGATGCTGCAATGATCAAGCTATGAAAATGTTAGTAGAATGCTTCAAGAGTGTGCTCAAGAGATTCCAAAGTGTGAAGAAGATTGAAGAAGATTGAATGGAGTTGCTTGAATTGTGAAGAAGATGAAGTGAAGTGAAAATAGATGGATTTGAAGGCCAAAAGGAGCTGTTTTGGGTCGGCTGGTCACACAGAGGCATTACAATACGACCCCAATTAGGTGTGTAATGTCCCTACAGACTCTAGAGGCAGGAATCTGTTAGGGATGATAGTGCACCGTGCATAAATTCGCACACCGTGCTCACGTCCTTGTCGAAAATTCCCCCATCCACACACAAAACATGTGCCAAGTGGATGCATTCTAGATGGGTGATGTGGAATTTCAGATTCGAATTTTATTTTCTAAGGTGAGGGTATGTGAAAGGGGAATTTACACAAAGGGTACAAATCCTCTCCTATACATTTCTTCCCCTTTAGCAAGCACGAATATCAATGAGTGTTCGGTAAAGTAGATCGAAGAGATAGAGATGTATACCTGAACCATCGAGGAAGCAGATCGCGATCTAGCGAACTCGAAAGCACAGGGTAGGTAAAAGACTCCACAGGGACTCTCTCCCAAGGAGGTTTGAACAAAAGGACTCCATAACTCTGCAAAACTATGAAGTTGCACAAGGTACATTGAAGGCCCTTGGACCAATGATGGAAAAATCCTGCAGGATGTAAGTGCCTCACAGGCTCGTAGACCTATAAGAAGGCATCCCCCCAAGTACTCTCTCATGAAGGAAGCCTAGTGAAAGGGGACTTCGTAGAGTGGGAATGGAAATCGGCTTCACAGGCACACCTGCAAAGCAACATGTTAATCCATAGATAAAACATGTTAGAAAATAAAAAGTAGCCACATAGGAAAACAAGCAGACAGTCATGCAAATAGTCAACAAGTTGAAAGAATTTCAAATGGGTCCCTCGGGAACCCTTAAAAAGAAGAGGGGTCCACTCAAGGGATGTGTTGTTTGAAATTGAAAGAATTATTTTTGTAAATTGATTCAACATCAAGGAACCCTTTCGAAAGATGTTCACTTCATCAAGGAATTTGAAAGGAAGAAAATGTCCCCTCATGAGGGGAAGGTCAAGGCTTATCCCATAGGAAAAGTTTCTCCCTCAGAGGAAATTTCTTCAATTTCTTTCTTTGCAAACCCATGATGAAGGAAACACACTCCGCTAGGGGTCCAAGTTGAGAATACGATTTTTGAAAAAGTTTGCAAGGATTTTCAAGAAAAGATTCATTAGAAATGAATGCATTTTCTAAAAATCGAAGTTGATATAGTGGTCTCCCTTAGGGTGGTGCGTGCTAAATGCAAAGGCACATGATGTCCTAAGGAGAGAAAAAAAAGAATGAAAAAGTGATGTTGTGGCCCACGGGACATAATGAAATGTCACCATGGTGATGTTGTCACACACATGAGGGACAACATATAGGCACCAAAACATCACAAACCAAGCAAATAAGAGAGAAAGATAAAAAAAGTGTAAAAAGAAACAATGACATCACAAAAAGAGGACACAGGGATGATTTGATATTTCAGGGTCAAAGCTGCTCATAAATATATATAAGTAGAATAATAGTATATAGATGAACTGTCATCAACCTCCTACTATATCAGACCATATGAAGAATGCACAAAAAGACAAAGTAAAAAAAAATGGGTCAACATGAAAGGGAATCCTAAATGCCCCCAACACTTTGCATCGTCCTCAATTTGTTGAAAATCAAAACACATAACAGAGGAAGAATGATGCCACAAATAGAGGAAGTTTATGACACATAATCACTCCTACATCCAAGCACCTACAAGGGTGGAAAGGGTAATCCAGGAACACATAATGCAAGCATGGGGGAACACATCACAACAAACACAAACCTAATCTAAAGGTAAAGAAGAGGCCTCCCCCTAACATTCATCGACCAAGAGGTCATTCACTTCCCAATCTAGATCATTATAAGGGGAAGGCGGATGAGCTTGCAGTGGTGGAATATTAAGGGGAGGAGCTTTTGATCCTCCCGCAACAAGGGCTAAGGAAGAAGGACCCACAAGGTCTTCTCCACTTGGCTCTTGTGGAGCGATGGTCAACAATTTCACAAAGATCGCTGACAAGGTCGGGACCTCATCTAGAGAGTTAAACATGCACTTCATGGGAGTGCCACGTGTTACCTCAATGAACGAGGAGGACAACGCTTGAGATTCACCACTAGGCTCACCGAGTGACTCAGGAGTAGTGACAATCTCAAGGGAAGCTAGAACTTGCTGTCACTAGGGTGGTACAAGCTAACATAGGACCACCCTCTGAAGAAGGTGGGCTCCTCTTACACACCCATTGTTAGAAGGGATAACCTCTACTTTTTTCTTCATTGGAGGATGTGAAATCCCCATAGATGAGGCGAGAGGCACAAAAGAGGAGGAGAAAACTGTGACAGATACCATCGAGGTATTCAACATATCCATAGGTTTAGGGAATGGTGGGATGTCTGGGAGGGACATCAAAAGAGGCGGCTCAACTAATGGAGTGATAAACACCTACATCTATTTAGGGCCAAGTGCACTCACACTCATAGCGAGAGCTAGAAGTAGGACTGTATTTGATTGAAAAAAAGTAGAGGGGAGGAGTGAGGACACAACAAGAGGCACTGTAATAGGGGTAGTTGACTCCTCTTCCTTTCTCTGTAAAGTGGCCTACTCAGCCACCAGAGCTTTTTTTCAACACTTGCACTCATGCACATGGCAGTTTCTACGAATCTTTGAGCTAGAGGCCTAGTACTGGGATAGGGGAGAAGGCTCCTACTCATCCATAGGAGTGTCCATCACAACCATTTCTAGTGGAGGGACAAGCTCCTAAACGGGAGCAGGAGGAAGAGGTTGAGAGAAAATGGGGGAAGTCAGATCTAGCACCTCGGTGATGGGCCTCTTCCCATTCATTACTTTAGGAGTAGGAGTGGTAGGAGGCCATAGAGGTCGAGAAATAGAGGATTCCCCATGGGGACCCTTTCTCCTATCATACATGTAAGGCAAAGGTCCAAAAAGCACAATAGGAAGGTTCAATATCCTAATCTTAGCTTTGCGCCAAGCAGGCACCATCAGACTTCTCATGTGGAATCCGGGAGTAGACATCCAAAACTCTTCTTCAGAAAGAGGAACATAAGAGGCACCCCGAGGACAGGCCAGCCTCTCCTTTCCCTTTCGAGAAGAGGAGGTAGCTTGCTATTGCACTACTGGAGGGGTCACTTTTAGTTGTTCCTTACCCCCGATTTTATACTTCACATAGTTTCGATAAATTTGGTCCATTTTTGGGGGAAGCAGACCAACCAGGGTGGGCCAAAAATGATCTAATGAATAGCCCCCACGGGACACCAATGATTGATATTCAATTTCATGCATGGCGTGCACAACACCCTCGTGGGAGAATTTCAAACACTTATGAATGAAAGAAGTGATTCCGTTCATGGAAGCTAGCAAAGGTATGCTTAACTTCACCCTAAACAAATTAGATTCTAGGATAACATCAAAGGTTGTGTCTGCAACCCTAGGTCCAACTAAGACGAAAATAATTATTGAGCCATATGGCTTGAGAGAGAGGCCATCGCACATATGAATGGTAGACTTTGTTTCTTCATACTCCTCCCTTTGTAATGAATTCAACCACAATGTCTCCTCTATAATAACATTCACTTAGCTCATGAGGTCAACTAAGACCCTTGTCACAATGTTCCCATTGAGACGAGCAAGGATGTAGAGGTGAGAGGGCTTGTTATTTAAGGGCATATCCTATGAGGTTAATGTCACATTTGGCGAACTAGTCGCAGGCTGCAAGGAAGGAGTAATTGTAACCATGTTAACGTATGCTGAGGGACAAGTAGAAGAATCATAGGAGTCAATAATTAAGTTAGTAGAGTGAGACAAAAACAGGTCTGTGTATATCTGCAACTCACTATTGGCTTTTTCCACTGATTTATTTGTATTTTTTTTCGTCCCATTGAGATGAATGGTACCATCATAGATGTGATCTTGTATCTCGTGACACAGGTGCATACAACATTTAGTATCATGGTCATTAACCTGATGGTACTGACATAAGGCATTTGCATCATACTAATCAGGGTAAGGTTCGTTGAGAGGTCGAGGTTTTTCTAAGGTTATGATCTTATCCTTCAACAACTTATGTAAGATGAAAGAATAAGATTCTTCTAAATTTTTGAACTTTCTGTTGCATCTGAGGCTGTTATCATTTGTCGTAGTGACTACATTCGCAATTTCCTTACTTTTTCCTAAGATCAACACAATAGATTTTCTTTTGAATGGGAGTGCAAGGAAGATCCCCTAAACTAAACTACCGTTTGTTGATATTTTCTTAAGGCAACACACAGATGCATGAAAGAAAGGTATTTCATAAGGGAAAAAATTTCCTGCCAAGTCTCTACAGGTTACCTACAAACACCTTTTGTCCATCAGAATCAGGTAGCGAGTATGAGATTTGTGAAAATAGTGCTTGATATCATGCTATGAAATTAGTTATCTTCTCATTATCCCCTTGCTTACTTCAGATGAGATCTAAGAGGGCCATCTTTGGTCTGATGTTAGCTTGGAACTATCAGAGAGACTGATTTACAAGTTGATCAAATGAAAATATAGAATTGTCGGGCAAGGAACAATACCATTCAAGTGTTGTATCCTTTAGAGATTGAGGAAATAATATTTCCATCAATGCGTCATGATGGAAGAAGTCTGTACACATGGAATTAAAGGAGGACACATGTGTTTTTGGGTCCCCTTTTCCGCCATACTTCTCAAATTTGGGAATTTCCATTCCTTGTGGGAAGGGAGTACTCAGGATTGCTACTGACAATGGGTTATGTCAGAATAAAGGTTGAAAGATAGGCTAGGAAGAGGCTTGGGAAAGGGTTTCCAACTGGTTTTGCATTCAACCCATGTTCTAAAGAAGGGCATTCAGAATCGGGTCGGAGGATGAAAAAGGACCAATGGAACCTCCATAACTACCACCATCAGAACCACCTCTGAAGCCACCTTTAGAGCCACTTCTGTGACCACGGCTGGATCCACCACCATTAGTAGGGCCTCCATCGAAGCCACCTCGGCTATCAAAACCATTTCCATGACCTCCACCAAAGCCTCCTCAACTAGTACCACCTCCACTACCAAATCCACCACCACTCATTCCACCGGAGCCCCCACTGCTAGAGGCAGTAGGGGGGTGAAACTAAACCCAAGGGGTATTTTACTCACCTTGAGAGTGTTAGGTCTTTGGGAAGCAGAAGAGAAACTGATCAAGGGCCCTGTTTTAGCCATGCACACGAACGTAGTGGGCATTGAAACACCTATTTTTCTTTCCTAGGCATCGAGCACTTCCCCTTAGGTGGTACTTGATCTAGGCCTATACGAAGGGATATAAGCTTCGATTAGATCAACAAGGCCTCGTAGAAACTCTATGCCTATCTAATCTTTCCCTAGAAAATTTCTCACCTCCCTAGTAAGCCTAGTGACACTTGCCATGCTTAGTACTTTTTCTAAATGATTTACAAGGTCTAGCAACCTATTATCTAATGCCAAAAGGTTCTCCACAGGAATATGCACATCATCCTTGTATATGGATGAAGCCATAGGGGATGTTGGAGGGGTAGGCACACGAGTGGTCTCTTCCATGAAACCCATCTCGTCAGCATAACTTGTAGGAAAACCAGTGGTATGGTTAGTAGCTAAACCAGTCAAAAAATTGGAGGTGAAACTAAAAGTGACCTTCATCTTCTCCATTGGTATGTGTCACACACTTCTCCTAAGAATGTACCAAAAATTTGTGGATTGGGTTGTGAAGCCCATAAACCTTCACAACACTCAGGGTTACAACAACCACTAGGTGCGTGAGAAAAGTCTCAACACAGGAAAATGGATAGACGTTGTTCACGTTGGGTTCACCAAAAATGTAAGAGAGGGGGGCTAACCATGTCAAGACACCATATCATAGAGAGCCAAGAGCGGAGGGCTTCCCTAACTTACCTCAATCTAAAGGGTGTTTTGGGGTGATGATCAAGAATGAAGAGCACTATGAAGTACTTATGTCACTCTACAGACCCAAAAATATACTTGGGGTTAGAAAAGCCAGTTTCTGGAGTCTGTATTGTACCTTGGACAACTCTCTATCTGAGGACGACAAACGCATTGGCATCTCTCTAGCATGTTGACATCCGTACGACTAGAAAATGCAAAGTACATTAGAGAAACTACCAAAAACCTACTGACAACCTAGCTAATATGTTTTAATGAAATAAACAGAATAGTAAAGTGCAAAAAGTAAATGAGGAAATAATAAAATAAGTAGATGAGAACTAGGGTGATGAAAACCAACTCACTGAAACACCAGTTTTCTAGCAAGCTCCACACACACGTTCACCTACACACAAGAAATAGGGAAAAATTGTTGGGGCTATATAAGGGTTTTCCTCAATCAAACCCCTGCTTTGGTGTTTCCACCTCCATAGACAACTTGAAAGCAACAAAGTAGAAAATATGATAAAGGAGATTGAAAGAATTGCAATGAACACTACAAAAGATACAAGCTACTCTATCAAATTACAAAAGGAGAAGAATGAAGTGTTACCACCTACACCCAAAGGCTCTTAAGGCCAATGAAGGGAGAATGCAAGCAATGAACTTGGAAAAGTCACCACAACTACAACGGTGATGAAGGGAGGTCTTGCAAGACTCTAAACTTGCAACTTCTATGGTAGCCTCACCCATGCAAAAGTGAAGTTGATGGACTGTCAAGATGCTGCAATGCTCAAGTCATGAAAATGCTAGTAGAATGCTTCAAGAGTGCACTCAATAGATCCCAAAGTGTGAAGAAGATTGAATGGAGTTGCTTGAGTTGTGAAGATGAAGTGAAGTGAAAATGGATGGATTTGAAGGCCAAAAGGAGCCATTTTGGGATGGTTGGTTGCTTAGAGGCATTACAATTTGACCCCAATCAGGTGTGTAATGTCCTTGCAGACTCCAAAGGTAGGAATCTATCAGGGATGACAATACACTACATAGATTTTTGTGTGTTGCGCTCGTGTCCCTGATGAAAATTCCCCCACCGACACACAAAACACGCACCAAGTGGATGCATTCTAGATGGGTGATGTGGAATTTCACCTTCGGATTTGATTTTCTAAGGTGAGGGTATGTGAAAAGGGAATTTACACAAGAGGTGAAAATTTGCTTCTATACACTATTTTTCTCAAAAAAACTTGCAAACTAAGTACCAGAGACATCATCTCAACTCATTACTACATTCCAACACATCTCTAGATACTGCAACATAAAGATAGCTCCATGTACTCACAACACTTCCTCAATATCTCAATTACACATTCACAACCTAGAATAGCCTATTTTCTTTCTTTTTCATAATTTTCTCAATATCCTCAACATTCTCATCTTCCTTAACACATAGTTGACATCGATGACAACAATAGTCTGTAGGCATGCTTGTTAACATCAATGGAAACACCATCATACTTGCAACATTTCCAAAGGGAAGTACCAAGTATTTCCTCATATTTTTCTCATGAATCCATGGAAATATACATGGATGACTTCACAACCTATGGAGAAACATATGAAGAAGCACTCAACAATCTAGAGAAGGTTTTGAAAATGTGTCAAGAACATAATCTATCCCTAATTCATGAGAAAATTTTCATGATGATGACCCAAGGGATTGTTCTAGGACATTTTATATCAAGTGAAGGCATTCAAGTGGATCCAAATAAGATTGAAATAATCTCCACACTCCTTGCGCCATAGAAACAAAGAAATGTAAGGAGTTTTCTAGGGCATGCAAGCTACTATAGAAGATTCATTCAATACTTCAACAAAATTGCAACAACTTTATTTGTTCTACTCACAAAGGATATAGAATTTGAATGGACCACAAAATTTCAACACTCTTTTGAAGCACTTAAGACAACCCTAACAAAAGCACATGTCTTGAGAGGGCCAAATTGGACATTGCCTTTCCATATACACATTGATGCTTTTGATTTTTCCATAGGATTAGTATTAGGACAAAAGGAAGGTAATACGGAGTATGCTATTTACTATATCAGCAAGAAATTACAAGGAGTAGAACTCAACTACATAGTCATAGAAAAAGAGATGTTGGCAGTTTTCTATGTAGGATCAACAAGTTTAGGCACCATATCATAGGGTGTCCAGTATTTGTCCACACTTATCACATTGCAATAAGGTATTTAATGAATAAAACTATGGTTGAAGGTAGACTAGTAATATACTTGATCCTACTACATGAATTTGATATAACCATAGTGGATAAGGCTGGGAAGGCTAATGTGGTGGAAATTTTTTTGTCTAGATTACCAACACAACTAGTAGAAGGTGTTGTGGATGATTATTTTCCAAACGAGCATTTTTTTTCTCTCAATTTACACACACCTTGGTTTGTTGATATTACGAATTACTTAATGGAAGGATAGATACCACCACATTTCTCTCTCAGAGAAAAGAGACAACTGGTGCACAAAAGCTTTCCATATTCTTGGGTAGTTGGTTATCTTTTTTATATAGGTCTAGATAATATAACAAGGAGATTCATAAGAGAGGATGAGTTATTTGACATCCTAAAAGATTTCCATGATGAGCCTTGTGGGGTCACTTTGCAGCCAAAAGAACTGCACTAAAGATCCCAACAATAAGCTACTATTGGCCAACTCCTCATAAGGATTCAATAAAGTATACAAGGAGCTGTGATAGATGCTAGATTATGGGCTGCCTTTGCAGCCACAGTTGGCACTAGAACCCTTTGATAAATGGGGGATAGAATTCATTGGCCCAATTTCACCAACATCAAATAACAAGGAGTATATTTTAGTTTGTACAAATTATTTGACAAAGTGGGTTGAATTCAAGGTATTACAATTTTGTAGAAATGGGAATGTAGCTAAATTCCTATATGAAGACATCTTTACAAGGTATGGAGTACCTAGAGAAATTATGACTGATCAAGGTCCCTAGTTCACTTCAAAACTCATTACTAAATTGGTTTAGGAATATGAAATAAGGCATAGAAATCAACACCTTATCTCTCACAAGCCAAAGGGTAGGTGGAGGTAACAAATAGAGATATTGAGAATATTTTGACCAAAACGATGAGGATTCAAAGAAAATATTGGGTATTTAGGTTACCTAAGGAAGTATGGGCCTATAGGACAACTTGGAAAACAACCACAGGCTTCACACCTTATGAATTGGTGTATGGTAAAACAATAGTCCTAGCCATTGAATTTGAATACAAGACACTTAGAACAATGTATGAACTAGATATAGACTTGATAGCAGCACAAAAGGAGAGGTTACACAATCTGAAGGGTTAGATGAAATTAGAATGAAAGTCATGCATCACACATAAATAATTTCAAAATAGAGAACTAAATGGCATGATCAGTTTATAAAGACTAAAGAATTAAGTGTGGGTGACTAGGCTTTATTATATGATTGTAGGTATAAAGATTATAAAAGGAAGTTACAATCCAGATGGTTGGGACCATATGGAATACATCAAGTTTTTCCAAATGGACTAGTCAAATTGCAAACCATAGATGCAGTCAGATTTTCACTGTTGGTCAATGGCCACATATTGAAAATTTAAAAGAAACCAATATAGAAGATGATTTTCTTCTTTCTCGAATGAATTAATATGGCCCAAGCAATGATTATGACATAGAAATACTACCACAAGTTGAAAAATCAACAAAAAATAATACAAGTTCTCAAAGTGACTCAGTAGATGAGCTACACAACTCACCTCTTTAGGTCACTCAAGTATAATTCCTTATCCAACTTCACATGTACAGACCACATAGGTGACACAAACAACAATATTTTTCAAGTATGCTCCACGATGCAGTAGGGACCTATAGCTTCATGAATAAAAGTTGCAACAGTTCAAATATAGGCATGTTGTTGAAGGTACCTATTGACGGGTGTTTTGTGCACTTTCTCAACACAGGAAGTGCATAGGCGCACTACCTCTCTTGAAAGGTAGAAATTCACAAGAAAGTTACCAATCACCACCCAAAGGTCTCTCGAGTGTCAGGTCATGAAATACATGGAATTTCTTAGTTGATGTTTGATGTGATTTTGTTGGTAATCACTGGGAAAACTTACGTAGCTGGATGCGAGATGGATCTTGAAATGGAGTTCCTTAGATGGGAAGTTAGAGTGCAGTTTGCTGTAGGTTTGAACAACAATTATAAACTCCAATTTTATCTTGGGATTTAGCTTTATAATGTGCAATGAACCTTAGCATAGGTCACCCATAAAAAGAAGAAGGAAAAAGGCAGGGAAGAGAAGAGGTTCTTGGATCTAAAACTAACTATGAATAGTGATCATGGAGGGTTCTACTATGGACAACTTCCTTAAAACAAAATTTCACTTAACCAAAAATCTCACAGTATCATGAAATTTGTGCTAGCTTCTAAGGACTGCAAATATTCCACCATTCATTCACCATAAACATGCATGAACAAAAATAGAAGTTTGGGAGTAGCTTTCAATTTAAGTCCAGACTAACTTTGCACAACCATCTACCAACAATAAAAACCAAAAAGTATGGACAAGAAATTCATCAACACAACAAAAATCTACACAACCATTGAACAACATTACTAAATCTATCAAAACAATCTAAAACCATGCAAAACAACAAAGTAAATCTAACTAAATAATCTAACTATGGGAGATGAATCATGAAACATGCAAGGAAACTCAAAAATCCACCAAAGTCAATGTATTTCTATTAAAATTTCTGCAGCATGTCATTACAAAAACTCAACTCTCTCTTGAAAATGAGAGGAGACCCCCTATTTATAGTGTCCCAAAAGTAGAATGAATGGCCAAGATTGATTTGCATTATGTGGCCCATATTAAATATAAAATAGGGTTCCACCTACCCCCATATATATTACTTTTTAAAATACATTTCTTGTCTTTTCCCTATTTTTTCTTCTACTGACAACATTGTAGCATTTTGTCCTTTTGCTAATTGTCTTTGCTGTAGCTATTCTATAAGGATTTTATCATTGATAATAGGGTTACCTTCTTTTTTCTTCAAAGCGGCATAATCCATGAACTTCAAGATCAATGGTTGGAGCTTTTCAACTTGCATAATCTTAGATTGTAGCACTTGGTAACTCCATTTCTTGTACTTGTCAGTGAGCTTGTCCCAGTCTTCATCGTACTTGGCAGTGTGGTCTCTGAATTTCTCAAATTGGGTGAAGGCTCGAGGAGCAAAACTCATGAAATCTATGGTGATTTTTCTCGACATTCCATCCTCCATCTTCTTATGGAAATGAGGCCTTATCTTTTCCAGATCAATTTGAACAACATGCATATCAAACCCTGTCATTAGCTTCAAATATTGAATGCAATCTGCCCGAACATCCTTGGACCAATCAATATCTGGATCCACCTTGTAGAGTACCTACTCCAATCTTTCCTTTCGGTTCTCAAAGTCCAGCTTCCACATATCCACGAGCCAATGATCATCCTCCTTGAATGCAAGCTCCTTTTCCCAAGTTTTCTTTGGTAGCTTGAGGATGACCTCAATTTTGGGGTAAGTAGACTCATACATTCTTGGGAAGTTAGTATAGAATTTCCTTGTGCCTTCAAGATACTTTTGTACCTCCAAGAACTTGTTTTCTATCCTAACAACATGGCTGATGCCCATGTTTCCAACATATAGGACCTACTAGAACCATTCTTCCGTTATCTTAGCCAAGTTCTTTCTTTTTTTGAGCTTGTCAACCTACTCCTTGGACAATAGATGTGGTGAAGCCGAGGATGTAGTAGGGAGCTCTTCTGTCGATGACCATTGTTAAATGTAGGCTGTCAAATCAACCACTTGTTCCTTGAGATCATCCTTGGATACCTTATCTTGCTGTATTATATGCACCACCGTGGCAATGAACTCTTGAAGGTGATCTACCTTCTATTCCCTTGAAGCAGTTCCCAAGTCGATGGTGGAGACGTTGTAGCCTATTCCTTCTTCTCCCATCATCGACGTAGCTATCTGGACGGTTCTAGATCTAGAGGCATCCATTGTAACCTTTGATATAATTTTAGGCTTCTTCTCCTTTTTAGTGCTAATCTGAGCTCGGGCCAATATGGCCTACAATCTTGTTCTTGGATCCTTCAGAGCGGGAGCTTTCTTCTCCAGCTGCCTTTCCAACCAATTGGGCAATGAGGAATTTCCGTTGGGTGATTCACGATCACTCTCCTCTCCATCCTTCTTGATTTCAATCTCTTTATCCTTGGGAGCTTCTTTCTTTGTCCTTGTATCTTCCTTTTCCTCATCGGAGTCCTGGATGAACACCGTGCATTTGATGGGGGATTTAGCAGGCATGCGTTCCTTGGGGCTGTCCTTCCCTTAATTATCTTTTCCTTCCTTTTCTTCTTCATGCCCATGCCCCTTGGGCTGCTTAGTCTCTAGATCCTCGTGGGTTTCAACCTCTTCTCCAAGCCTATCCTCTTCTTTATCTTTCTTTTCCTCGTGTGGAGTTGGAACATCTTCATGTTCTTTTTTTTGTTCATCCTACCCTTCTGAGACAGGCGGCTCTTCAACATGTTTGGGGATTTCTTCCTGCTCCCCAATTGGAAGTTCAATGTCATCTTCCACTTTATTACTAGATTCCTTTTCTTCCTCAGTGAGTGGCATTTCTATTTCCATTTCCTCTCCGACATCTTTAAACTAACGTGCCAACTCCTCCTCTAGGTCTACATCAAAGGTTTCTACAATATATTTAGTGCTGGCATCTTCTTCTTCATCACCCTCGAAGGATCCTGTTTCTTCTCCCTCATGGAATACCTCATCAATTTGCAAGTGCTGGTGCTCGGGGTGTTCATGGTAGTCGTATGCTTCTTCCTCCAGTGCCCTTGTTGCTTCCTTCTCTTGCCTCTCCAACTCCTCAGATATTTCCATTGTGGCCTTCATCGCTGGTGGTTCAGTTAGAGGAGTTGTAAGGAAATCTAGATGCGGAACAACTCTCCTAACGTCAAACCCTCAACGAAGAATGCAAATATACTTTTAATTTTTCAATTACAGTTCAATTAAGATGCACTTTGAAATAGATAACAGAAACAGAGAAATATACACACACATATGAACACTAGATTTACGTGGGAAAACCCTTACGGGAGAAAAACCCACCACACCAAGAGAAGTCACTTTGTATTGTAGTAACAAATAATTACATACAAAGTTTTGAGTTATCTTTCTAATGCCAGATTACAATAGCTTTCACAATGATCAAACTTGTATAGGAACCTTCAAGTTACAATCTTTACAGAATAGAAATCACTCTAATACAATTCAAATTGTTCACCCAATTGTTCTTCGAACCAACCAAACCTCTGCAACATTACAGAATGTATTCATGTCGTTCCTGTCTGTTGAGCTTCCTCACAGAACTGCCACAATGAATTGTCTCCCAATGGTTCCAATTTGGCTCCTCTGATTTGTCCAATACCAGCCACGTAGATGGTCATCATTCGGTCAAAAGAGTTCACATTGTATCGGCATGTTGGTGAGACACAAGAAGTGTCTCCCTGATGCCTAAAGGCTTCATATTGATATCGACATAGGTTCCAACAACCG
Organism: Sequoia sempervirens; assembly: GCA_007258455.2. Classification (NCBI taxonomy): domain Eukaryota; kingdom Viridiplantae; phylum Streptophyta; class Pinopsida; order Cupressales; family Cupressaceae; genus Sequoia; species Sequoia sempervirens. Next base: position 200,928,099 of record VDFB02086081.1, on the reverse strand, counting down.
ACAAGACGATATAGCGAACACCATGAGTCATACCGAATCCATCGACATCCAATGCATCTCTATCAGCAAGAGTTTCTCCATCGGCAAGATGTTTTATCGAGCTTCACATGTTGCATCGACTTCAGTTTTCTATCAGCGAGACATACCATTCTCGCCAAGACCTCCCACCGAGTCTCCTTACATTACACCAAAGCATCCACCAGTCGGCAAGACTCATCGCTTTTGCCAAGACATCCCACCGAAGTCTCAAGGTTACTCTGAAGTGTTCATCTGTCTTTAAGACATATCGCTATCGATGAAACATCATACCGAAGCTCTAAGACTTTCTCCGAAGTGATTACCAGTTGGCAAGACTAACTTGCATCACTGAGACTTCACTCTGAGGTCTTATGTTACATCGAGCACCGAACAGTCGACAAGACTTACTATTCTCGCTGAGACATTACTCTGAATACTCACAAGTCATACCGAGCACCACTAGTCACTAGGAGTCACACCGAGAATAAACTATAACATCAGCGAGACATTAACACATCGCCTAGACTTCATAATGAAACATTCATGTTACCCCAATGAACTCCATGTGAAACATCCTATCAGGGAGACTTTGGCTATTGCTGGGACTTCACCTTGAAGCAAGCCCTTTGGCTAAGGGTCTTCCCGATATACGATATGAATGGCCTGTCGGCCAAAGATCTCCACGTGGTAAGAGGTCACACCAAACACAACATGTCACACTGAAGAATCCAATGTGTAACCGTTCAACAAGACTTCTGCAAGGTCACAATGACCTGTACAAAACATAAGGCTACAAATTTGCTCGTCGGCCAGACATAGAATATGTCACACCGACTTGGCTCCAATAGAGGTTATAGCTTGTGATGATTGAGACATATATTTCTAACATTCTCCCACTTGACGAAGATCACACAGGAACCTCTAGAGCACAACAAAACTTACTAAAAATCATGGGCACTAAGGCCCATTGAACTGCCACACCACCTGAACTTGTCTGTGCTCACTGGCTTCGTCAATGCATCTGCAACATTCTCTAGAGTATCAACTTTTTCCAAACTGACCTTTTCATTGCATAGCATCTATAAAAGCATTCCATAAACATTTTTGCGTAATCATAAACAAATAGGCATATAAGCATTTAATTCATTACACATCAGCATGTCACTTTGCATTAACATATCATTGCATCACATACATCATTTAGGATAATAACATTCGTTATTCTAAAAACATCTCATAAAACCATTTGCATCATATCACGACCATCACATCATATTACATTCATTCATAAATGATCTCATAAATAAGTACTATTACACACATTATTGCACATCATTGCATCACATACATCATTAGAAATAAATGCATCCATAGGAACATCACTGCAAAGCATATAGAAATAAACCATCCATGCATAAATAAAAGTACACGGTACATCTCATCAAAATCAACTCATATATCATATCATCAATGTCACTGTCATAGTACAAAAGAATAATAATCGGATCACTGTACATATATGTCAATCAGTACAAAATGCCCATTGGACTATAAAAAATGAGACCATAAGGCACAAAAAGGTACATCATAATATTTGGATCAAGGTCGATCTCCGTGAATGCTGCCCTCGCCCTGTCACCGTGACCCTCTAGTGGTCTCTAGCTGGCCGGCTCTGAGTACTCCGGAACCCAGTCTGCTCTAGGTACAGTGTCATGGTAAGCCTGACGGTAGTACTCTATCTCTCAGATGGCCTCCCTGTAAGATTGTACTGGCACTGTACCCTGGGAGGAGGCCGAGGCTGTCATGCTCTCAATCTGCTGTCTGCGGCCTAGCTCTGTAGTTGCCTGTAGCTCTGCAGCCTGTCACTACTGTACAGCCTGATCCCTCTCTACTCTGAGCTACTCTCTCTCAGCCCATGCCTGGTCCCTCTCTGCCGTCAATGCCTGTACCTGTTCCTGTAACTGTAAAATCAAGGCATCTCGTGTGTCTGCCTGCCTTGCTGGCTGTACCCGTGGCTATGCATGAACCTGATCCTCACCCTCGGCTCGTGGGGGTGAGACTAGAGGATCCTACTACTGGTCCTGCATATGGACATCTCCCTGACCTGGTGGAACTAGGGGCACCCCTGGTGGGTCTTGCCGAATCGTGACCCTGGGTCCTCGTCCTCGTCCTCTCCCCCTGCCCTTGACCCTATGTGCCTTTGGATCCTCACCTGAAATAGTCAACCGAAGAGGAGGCTTGAACCAATCTCTGTAGGCCTATGTGGTACCTGGATCTGCCAAGTCCTGATCATAGGCCCACGGTCGGGCTACCAAATGTCGAAAGCTATCAACCGCTTTCGCAATAGGAATACCAAGGCCCCATGACACCTGTGTCATGCTACGTGCAAAGACAACCATGTAATCGTCATCTGGCCGATCCTGCGGCTCCCCAAACTGACGCTGTACATGCCTAGGCAAGTATCTCTCTATCATAGTGTGCTCTTGGCCCTGCATGTATCAATCTTGGCGGCAGTAGAAGAGCTGATCTACATCATCAGCCCATCCGGGCCGACCAAGGTATGGTCTCCAAGTAAAAACGAGCATCTCATCTAGGACCCGCCTCCAGTAGGGGATCCCATGCTCGCTGGTGTGTGTGAAGGACACACCCCCTCTGTATCGTGCCACTAGGGCATCCTCTGCCCCCATCAGAACTGGAACGACTCGTGGACATAGCACAAAAATGTGCTCCCACACCCAGACATGCAAAATTGTCACCCCAGCTCCCAGTGCTCTGCCATCCACATATGCATACTCGTGGAGATACCTGTAAAGTGAAGCCAGAAGGATGGGTTCCCACGCAAACCAAACTAGCCTGTCCCAGACCATCCTCTCCTAGCAGTATCCCCATCCTGGACTGAAATACCGCCCTCGTCTATCTGGGGCAACCAAACCTGAAATGATAGCCGCAATCGCCCAGCAAAAGGGAGGTGCTATAACTCTATACTGCTCCAACTCGATCTGTCCCTCACAGTAAATAATATCTCGAGTGGCAAGGACTCAGGTGCAGCACTCGCAACCCTCCTCCATATCATGGATCACCCGGCGGCCATGAATGGGCAACTGGAGTATGCGCCAAACGTCCTGCAATGTGATGGTCGCCTCACCAGTGGGAAGATGAAATGACGACGTCTCGTTGTGCCACCGCTTTGCCAGTGCTTACAACATCCCAAGGTGTGTGTGCACAAGCGCTGCGTATGTAATATGCCATAGGCTAGAGACTCCCAGTCGGTCTTGATCTCGGTTGCTCAAGTCTCGTAGGACACTCGCCAAATCCCGCGACCAGTGCTCCCGAGAGTAGAGCTCCCTCGGTCCGTCCTGCATTAAGGAAAGTTAGCATGTTAATTTTTTTGAAAAAATCCTTGCATAACGCTCCAAACTCGTTTCCAGCGGCATAGTTTGTGAAGGCGTCGTAGTTTGAGTTTTCTCAAACTTCGACGCTGGACCCAAAATTTAGCTAAATCAATCCGCCGCAGTGCACTTTAATACCTAGCGTCACAATTTATATGAAAAGGGCGCCATGATGGCTCACTTTATCCAAGCTAGCTCGCCGAGTTCGAGCCCAGCGGCGAAGTTTCTAAACTCCAAATTGCATCGTTGCGGTGCAAAACAGCATCGCTGCGGGGCAAAAAGGCTAAAAGCGGTGCACTTTAAACATTGAGCGGCGCTATAATAGCTTATAGTGCCGCTGGAGGTGAGCTCTCCTTAAAAGTAGTAATAAATGCGTTAAAATGAAAAAAATGAAGCTTCAGTTAGGGTCACATACTGGGGCACCGATGCCAGGTGGCCGCTGGTAGGTCCAAACTCGGTCAGAAATGTGTAGAGGAAGCTGTCGTTGCGCCATATCGTTAGGAGGTCAGAGCTCGAATCTCAAGGTTTGCTAGCAGAGGTGTGTGAAAATGACTTGAAAGTGACCCCTCGGGCTCCTTTTAAGCCTAAAAATTAGGGTTTCTTGACCCTCTAGGGCTATCCTAATAAGGTTTCGGTCCCTCGAACCTGTTTTTGTCTGTTCGAGGCTTTTTTTTCATCGTTTCATTGCATTTAGACATGTTTTTAGCCTTCCGGACCCCTTTTGGACTTGTCAGACACTTTTTCATCTTTTTTCGCGAGATCACCCAAAAAATTAAAATTTTTGTCCGATCTCTCGAGGGGGCATTATAATGGCATTTTTTCTCTCGCCATGCAGCAGTGGGGCAAGTTTTTAATATCAAATTTTTTTGGCTTTGATCGAAATCGTTTATTCTTTGAACCAACGCAACGAGTGCATTGCTTCAAAGAGGGGAAAAATGTAGACATAGAAAATATACTGATTGACATTGTGCATCGGATCCTGACATACTAACATTGTTTCTTCCTAAATCATCCCTCGGTCTAACCATTTAATCAAATCCCCCTATCTGATTAAATTCATCAATATTCGTCTCTTAATTAAATAAATCATTTTATCTGATTAAGTCACTCTCTCTTGTTAATTAAATCAACCCATCTGATCTAATTATCCCTATTTAATTAAATAATCAATTTATTTGATTAAAATCTCTAAAGTCCACCCATTAAATTAAATAAATTAAAACCTTATTTGATTTAATCTAACACCATCCCTTTTAATTAAATAAATCAAAATCTTTATTTAATTATCCTCTTATCATATTCTTCTCTTATTTGATTTAAATAAATCCATAAATCTAATTCAAATAAGTCACATCATCTAATCTCCTGTTAAATTAATTAAACCCTTGATTAATTTAACCTCATCTCATGTCACATCCTCTAGATAATGCAAGTTGCACATGAAAATAGATTTAATTCATTTATTAAATCCCTATTTTCCCTCACATGGCATCTTTTGGAATATTCCCTCAATTTGAATCCATAAATTCCAAGTCAACATGTACATCCAACAAGGCATTTAAATCTCTTACATGTCCTTTGCCTTGAGCCAAGTGGCATTTATTGCATTTTCCCTTCCCTCTTACATGTCATTTCAACAAATTTGAATTTCAAATATTGGCATTTATTGGCACAAACCCCAAATCTTGCACAACCATCATCCATTCATAGCTTGACAAGTGGCACCATATCATTGGATGAAAGTTAGTCCCACATTGTTCAAATTTGGACTTTCATCCATCTTGAAATCCTATAAATGAAGAGCTCTCTCTTCATTTATCATCCACAATCCAAGCAAAGTTACCATGCTAAAATACTTAGCCATTTCCATACATCATTCAAATTCCTAGTTAGGCTTTTTGCAGATTTGGCTTGGAGTTCTCATCTTTTCATCAAAGTGGATCAACAATCATCTTCAACACATGAATTTCATCATAGGGATTGGGAAAGGGCCAATTTTCACATCAAATTGGCACCAATTCCCCCATGGGATCAAGTGTTTGCAATTTGAATTATGATTGAATCTAGTTTTTATCATTTTCTTTGTGTTCTTGCTTATTTTCTTTCCTATTTTGAGTTTGTAAATGGATTTCATGGGGAATCCTTCTTTTAGCTTGTAATTCCTTGTCTAACTCATTTATTCATGTTGTTTTGCAGGTGCTAGGAAAAGGGTTCGCACACTAGCTGCTTGCAATCATTCATGCAAAATCTCTCTAGAATAGTCTTGATATACTTACTTTGACTGAGCCAAAGTTTTCTACTATTTCTGTCCCTGGTTATCTCCATCCCAGAATATACCTGGCTGCACCAAGATCTTTCATTTCGAATTTAGCAGACAACTAAGACTTAAGATTAGAAATCATTAGCTTACTATTGCCTATGAACAACATATCATCAACATAGAGAGCAATAATAAGAACTTGATCACTTCCAGCTTTGTAATAGACACAATGATCATATTTTGATCTTACAAATCCCAAAGACAATACAAAAGTATCAAATTTTTGGTATCACATTCTAGGTGACTGCTTTAACCCATACAGAGACTTTTTTAACTTGCAAACTAGTTTCTCTTTACCTTTCTCCACAAAGTGCTCAGGCTGGGACATCTAAATATCTTCTTCAAGATCACCATGAAGAAATGTTGTCTTCACATCCATCTGTCCGACCTTTAAGTCATATGCTGCTGCAAGTGACAAAAGAAATCTGATAGATGTCAGCTTAGCTACAGGAGAAAAAATTTCCCCATAATCAATTCCCTCTACTTGGGAATAACCCTTCACAACCAACCTCGCCTTATATTTTTCCACACTGCCATCCAGACCAATCTTCGTTTTAAACACCCATTTGCAGCCAACAACTTTTCTGCCTTTAGGCAAGGGCACCAAACTCCAAGTTTCATTCTTTTCTAATGATGCCATTTCTTCGTTCATGGCTTCCAACCAGGAGTCTAAATCAGACATTTTAAATGCCTCATTTACAGTCCTAGGCTCATTAGTGCTAGAAATTAAAGCATAGGCACAAGTAGAATCTATCAAAGAGAACCCATACCTATCAGGTTGTTTTCTTTCATGAGTTGACCTCCTCACTTGCTGAGGCTGAGGTTCTTCTTCTTCTTCAGAACTTTCAGAACTGCTTGAGCTCTCCTCAGTTTCAGGTATATTTTGAATTTTCAATTCATCTTTCTCTGGTGTAGGAGGAATTACAACTACATCCTTATTGTTTTTTGACTTTGTCTCTGATTGCAGATTCAAGGTAGAAGGTTTCAGCTCACGAAAGATTTCACTTCTGCTATATACAACCTTCTCTGTGTCAGGATTCCAAAGCTTGTATCCTTTTATGCCAACACTATAGCTAATAACGATACATTTGATAACCTTGTTCTCCAATTTAGATCTTTTCACATCCGACACATATGCATATGCCTCACAGCCAAAAACACGAATATTTCTAAGAGAGGGCTTCTTACCAGACCACACTTCCAAAGGTGTTTTCTTAACAAGAGCAGAGTTTGGAGAATGATTTATTAGATAACATGCAATAGATACAGCCTCAACCCAGAACTTCTCCTCCAAGCCAGCACTACTGAGCATACTTCGTGCTCTCTCCATCACTGTCCTATTGAACCTTTCTGCAACTCCATTCTACCATGGAGTATAAGGTGTAGTCTTATGTCTTTTAATCCCATGGTCTTTACAGTATCTCTCAAATTCATCAGAACAAAATTCACCGCTATTATCAGTCCTTAAGCATTTTATTTTTCTTCCAATCTGATTTTCTACAAGGTTTTTAAATTCCTTAAACTGACTGAATACTTCTGATTTTCTTTTCAGAAAATATACAAATGCTCTTCTTAAATAATCATCAATGAACGACACATAGTATCTTGACTTAGACAAAGAAGGAACATTCACTGGACCAAATACATCAAAATGAATATAATCTAGCAAACCAGAAGATTTATGAGGACTAGAATAAAAAGAAACATGGTGTTGTTTTCCATATATACAATGCTTACAAAATTCAAATTCGAGATTACAATCTTCAAGCCCCTTAACCAGGTTTTTGTTCTTCAAGGTTTTTAAACCTTTTTCTCCTATGTGGCCTAGCCTATGATGCCAGAGCATAGTCTTCTCTGCTGGAAGTTTAACTTCCATAGAGTTTACATAATTAGGAACATTTCCCTCTTTACCACCATGAGTAGCTTTCTGTGACTTTACAGAGACACTGTTACATTGAACAACCTGTGCATCCAGCTTGTATAGAGTACCAATTCGAGCACCTCTAGCCAGCACCATAGAGCTTCTAGTCATCTTGTAGCCATTTCCAGAGAACGTGACTTGTACTCCAATATCATTCAGCTTACTGACAGATAGTAGATTTCAAGCTAGACCTAGTATATGCATAACATCCTTGATTCCCTTCACTCTTCCATTAGGGAATTAGATTCTGACTCTTCCACGGCCAACAATTTCCAAAGTTGAATCACTTTCCAAGTACACATTTCCACCATCATATTCTTCATACTTTTTGAACCAGTCTCTATGAGATGTCATGCGAAAAGATGCTCCAAAATCAATCAGCCAAACATCATCTAATGCCTGTGTAGCCAAGGCATCAATGAAGGCGTCTGAATCACCCTGAGAATAATTGTTATCGGAAGAATTCTTCTTCTTCTTCTTCTTTTTCTCCTCTTTACAATCCTTTCGGACATAACCAGGTTTCCCACAGTTCTAGCACTTCACGTTGGACTTCTTGCCAGGAGACTTTGATCTCCCCTCTGATTTCAATTTAGATTTCTTGTCCTTCTTCTTGCCTTTCTCTTTTGATCTTCCTCTGATAGCAAGGGCTTCCTTCGCTATCTCAGAAGACTTCCTTCTCATCTCTTATGATAGCAAAGAACCGACAACATCTTCCATCTTGAAACTGGATGTTGTACTCCCAATAGCCATCACTAGATGATCCCAAGAGTCTGGCAAAGAACACAGTAATAGCATACAATGATCCTCTTCTTCAATTTTTACACCAATAGATGTTAATTGAGCAATCAACATATTAAATGCATTCAAATGATCAGCTACAGACCCTCCTTCCTGCATTCTCAAACTATACAACTTCTTCCTCAGGAACAATTTATTCACCAAGGACTTCCCTTGATAAATAGACGCCAGTCTCTTCCACAAAGAAGATGCAGTCTTCTCCTCATGCACATTCAGAAGAACAAAGTCTTCCAAATAGAGCCTTATCAGCCCCTTAGAATTTCTATATGCAAGGTCCCAATCTTCTTGCTTCATGTCTGTAGGTTTAGTTCCAGACACAACAATCCATAGATCACGATCAACTAGAAGATCTTCCATTTTGAGTTTCCACTGTAACTCAAAATTGATGCCATTGAATTTCTCTATTTCAATCTTTCCAGACATGCTAGCCATCTCAATCTGTAATTAGAATTAACCAATTTCTACAAGACTCCCACTGAATAAAATTGACACAAAAAATCCAACGTACCCACAAGGATAACACAACTGGCCAGGCTCTAATACCACTTGTAAGGAAAGCTAGATGCAGAAACAACTCTCCTAACGTCAAAAACTTAGGGAAGAATGCAAATATACTTTTAATTTTTCAATTACAGTTCAATTAAGATGCATTTTGAAACATATAACAAAAACAGAGAAATATACACACACATATGAACACCAGATTTACGTGGGAAAACCCTTACAGGAGAAAAACCCACCACACCAAGAGAAGTCACTTTGTATTACAGTAACAAATAATTACATACAGAGTTCTGACTTATCTTTCTGATGCTAGATTATAGTAGCTTTCACAATGATCAAACTTGTACAAGAACCTTCAAGTTACAATCTTTACAGAATAGAAATCACTCTGATACAATTCAAACTATTCACCCAATTGTTCTTCAAACCAACCGAACCCCTGCAACATTACAGAATGTATTCATGTCATTCCTATCTATCGAGCTTCCTCATAGAATTGCCACGACGAACTTTCTCCCAATGGTTCTAATTCGGCTCCTCTGATTTGTCGAATACCAGCCACATAGATGGTCATCATTCGGTCAAAAGAGTTCACATTGTATCGGCATGTCGGTGAGACACAAGAAGTGTCTCCCTAATGCCCAAAGGCTTCATATCGATATCGACATATGTTCCAATAGTCAGCAAGACGATATAGTGAACACCATGAGTCATATTGAATCCATCGACATCCAATGCATCTCTATCGGCAAGAGTTTCTCCATCGGCAAGACGTTTTACCGAGCTTCACATGTTGCATTGACTTCAGTTTTCTATCGGTGAGACATACCACTCTCGCCAAGACCTCCCACCGAGTCTCCTTACGTTACATCGAAGCATCCACTAGTTGGCGAGACTCATTGCTTTTGCCAGGACATCCCACCGAAGTCTCAAGGTTACTCCGAAGTGTTCATCTGTCGCCAAGACATATCGCTATCGATGAAACATCATACCAAAGCTCTAAGACTTTCTCCAAAGTGATCAACAGTTGGCAAGACTAATGTTCATCACTGAGACTTCACTTTGAGGTCTTTATGTTACATCGAGCACTGACCGGTCAGCAAGACTTACTATTCTCACTAAGACATTACTCTGAATACTCACAAGTCATACCGAGCACCACTAGTCGCCAGGAGTCACACCGAGAATAAACTATAACATCGGCGAGACATTAACACATCACCCAGACTTCATAACAAAACATTCATGTTACCTTGATGAACTCCATGTGAAACATCCTATCGGCGAGACTTTGGCTATTGCTGGGACTTCACCCTGAAGCAAGCCTTTCGGCCAAGGGTCTTCCCGATATACAATATGAATGGCCTGTCGGCCAAAGATCTCCACGTGGTAAGAGGTCACACCAAACACAACATGTCACACTGAAGACTCCAATGTGTAACCATTTGACAAAACTTCTGCAAGGTCACAACAACTTGTACAAAACATAAGGCTACAAATCTGATCGTCGGCCAGACATAAAATATGTCACACTGACTTGGCTCCAATAGAGGTTACAGCCTGTGATGATTGAGACATATATTTCTAACAGGAGTAGAGGCAGGAACACTAGAAAGAACTTGTGCCAAGGCAACTTGGACAACTGGTTTCATCAATGCTTGAAAAATATCCAAAGGAACATTTTTCATGTGTCGTGAAAACGCCTCTGGTAATGAAAGTGCAGGAATGGGTATTGTTGATGTTTCTAGTGAGAGATATGTAGTTGGAGAAATGTAAGCAGAAGAAAATGGAGAGGTGGTGGAGGAGGAAGAATCGATCATTACAACCTTCCCAATAGGTGGAGAAGAGGCAATGTGGACCGAGATTTCCACTGTAGGCGGAGAGGTAACAATCATCACCAGGGAGGCCGATGAAAGGGCAACAACAGTGGAGGTAGCCGGTGGAGACTTGGGTTGATCAGCCTCCATATCCTCTCCTTCATGGAGTGGATCTTCTTGTATAACAGACATTTCAGTGACACTGCCCAATTTTCTTGGAAGGTTCCCCTTCCAAGGCCTTTCTAGCATACACCTTTGATCGGACTACTACTCATCAGTTTGCTTCCTTTTCCTTGAGCGAGTGAGTGGAGGAGATTTCGAAGTTTCTCCTATTGATGCAGTAGCTACCCCACCATATGTTCCACTTGGCTCACTTTCGAGCCCTTCATAAATCAAGATGACCCCTTGTTGTTTCAATCGGGCAACTTGCCCATCAATCCATTCTTTTGTATGAGCCCTGACGGGATTGGTTAGAATGTCGAGGTCATCGACCTCTTGCTCATCCCAATCAATTAATGGTAGTGGTAGATTGGAAAGTGCATCATATCGGGGGTCTATCACTATGCTCTCACCTTCTTCTACCTGATTAGGCATTGGGAACAGGTTCACCCTTTTCACAAAATAAGTGGTCATCCGCATGTAGTGTCTCATTTACACCTCATAGTCATCCTTACAATTGGCCCATAAATATTCAACGCTATGAAGATGGGCATATTCATGTTCGAGTGCCTTCTTGATGTGGCTATAGGGGTCCATCTGTGGCCGAGCCGTTTGGAGTCTGAAATGGTACTCGACCAATTCCTTTTCTGAGTTTTGGGCACATTGGGAAGTATGAAGCTTGTACATCCCTTGGCTGAAAGAAAGGGGATAAGAAATCCCTGCTAGATATTTTATCCTTAAGAGGGTGTGTACATGTTGCAGTTGTTGAGAAAGCTCCAACAATATTATCTGATCATTGGGATACCAGGGAAATTTGTTTGGTCTCTATGAGAAGCCTTCTACACGAATGTATGTAAACTTCGGATACTGGAAAAAATAGAAAGGCATATTGCTTAAGGAATGCCCAAGCATTATCAGATACTCACCTCTCGAAGTCACCCTTGAGAAATCTGATGATGTGACCTATAAAAGCATCATTTACCCCATAGTAGTCCTTCTTGTAGTTCCTGTATTGCAACTAGGGGTACCTATCATAGACTTTTAGCTCCCTGCCTTGTTCTTCATTCAGAGCTCTGAATAAGCCACTATATTGCCTCCATTCAGCCAATGAGTAGACCAGGTAGGATGTCATGTAAAATTTGGAGGTCTTTTTGACAGCCATGAATTGCTCATGAAAACAATCACTTATTATCCCTCCCTAGTAAAATGTGGTATCCTCTTTTCCGCGGAGAATCTGTTCAAAATAGTAGACCATCAATTCTTGAAAGTAGGCTATAGTAGGAAGGCCCATTAGTTTTCTCAGCAGGGTTACCAAATCATGGTAGTCTTCATAGAAGTTGTTGTGAAAGAGCTCTTGGGGAACCTTTGTAGTGTTTCCCCACTTCTCCTTGAGCCAATGTTGATTTATAAGTTTCTTACATTTAATTGGGTCTTCATCCCACATTGCCTTGCACTCCTCTATGGTTGGAAATTCCATCTCCTCGAAGGTAGGGATATGAAAGGTCTTAGTTATTGCTTGGGCCAACATGTCAACTAACATGTTTCCATCCTTGTCCACTATTGTTCTGGTTTTTGGCTGATATTTCTCCTTGCAGGCCATTACTAGTTCGGGGGCGACAAGAGTGGGAGGAAAACCTGTAGCCTTGGCTATCCCGCTGCTTCTGATCAATCTTGCATTCTCTGTCTTAGGGTTGATCCTGACCCTTTGTATGAATTCGTTGATATCTACATGTCCTATGTTAGTGTCAGAAACTTCCTTCCAATCTGTGGTGACTTTATATTGCAACGATTCCCCATGGAACTAGTATTTCATTTGGTCTTTGTCTTCCTTTCCACGGGGAGCTCTTCCTATTTTCTTCCCTTTGTCTTTCTCCGCAACTGCTCCCGAGGGTCCTGCACCTGATTCCATATATTTTGCAAATAGGGGCAAGGTGAGAATAATCAAGCATGAAAACATAAAATGCTATCCAAATCCCTGCAAACAAAGTTAGATTGGATAATTCACCGTTCATAATCTAACATTTAGTCTAAATTACAGTTAGTAGTTTACTGGAGGGAGTTTGAACAGTTCGGGCCCTAGAGGCCGAACTTCCCTATTAGGATGGCTATTTTGAAGGGAAAAAATGGAATGGAAATCTATATGATTTCTTTTTTCTTTAGATTTAGGCAATTTGACAAGTCCATGGAGAAGAGAATCCAATTTTAAAATATGGGTCAAATTTCATTTTGAGATTAGGAGGCATTTGGGTCATCATTTGGGTGATCGGAACCTGGATGGAGCTTCGCTGTTTGAGGTTAGCCATTTGGAATGGCCCTAGCAAGGTGACACTCTGGGGATGAAGCTCCACCAACCAGGACCCATGAGTTTGGAAGGTGGTTGACACAACTCTCTGATAGCTTAAGTGTTCGGGTTGGAGGGGACAGGAAGCCATTTGATGACTGCCATTTGAAACAACAGACAAAGGGAAGAAGTCCGATGGGAGCAACCTGAAGGACTAGACTTGGTCTTGAACTTGGATTCCATATTTCTTTGTTTAGAGGGTTTCATTGACAATTGTGGGATCGGGCCTCGAAGGCCTGGAGGATGGGCATAGTTGGCTCTTTGGCAATGGCCGGGATGGGATAGAGTCCCAACGGTGGAAGTCCAGTGGAGTGGATCCGACAAAGGTTGGGACACTTGAGTTTGTCATTTTGGGCGGTCAAAGGATGATTGGGGTTTGAAGGCTAAAAGGTAGTCTCTAGAAATCCATGAGAGACGACGGTGTCACCACGATGATCCACAGATGGAAGTCCACAGACCGGGACTAGTAGGGCATTTAGGATGGTCATTTCAATGCTAGTTGATCAAAGAAACAGCTAGAGTCTGGGGGCTAGGAATTAGTGGTGGAAATTCCATTTGAAACGGTAGACCATAAATGACACCCCAGGGATAGAGTCCTGTGGGGGTGGACCTGGGCGATACGTAGGACTCCGCTTCAGTTAGAAAGATTAATACTTAGATGGCGAGGAATAGGAGTCTCCCCACCATGGCGGGCCCAAAAGGTAGATTTGTCACTTGAAGTTTAGTTCTCGTTTTAGTGCTTAAATGATGACATCATGAGTTGGTGGGCCTATGAGCCATGAATTCCCTTGCCAAAGAATGGCATTGGGGAAGTGAAGTTCCGTGCTCAACGTATGGGTGATTATGAGGGTTTTCTAAAGATTTGATCTCATGGGTTTTAAATGCCTCATTTTCTCTATCTAATGCATACATTTTACCCCTTTTATCCATTATTTCTCCTCAAAAATCAAAGAAAAACATAACATGAGGCGCAGACAACAAACCTACCGTTAGAACCTGGTGAATAAAGATGATGAATCCATCGACGAATGCAAAGGACCCACGATGGAAGACTACGGGCTCAAGGGCGGTGCACGACGAATGCTTTGGATCACTCTGATTCACTCTGGCTAGCTGACATGTGAAAATGGTAGGCCAAATTGGCCTATTTATAAAATTTTATGGCATTGAATGCCATCAATAAATGAACATACGACAGCTAGGGAGTTGGTGAGTTTGAAATTCAAAAATGCTCGTGAGGGGTCCAAAAGCCGAAAGTCGAAAGGCCGTGAGCTATTAGCCATTTGAAATGTTAAGCGGGGAACCATCGGTGAAGAGGATCCTGGGGTCCGTTGGGTGGAACTTTGGCGAAGGACGACTGTTTAGGAAGGGAAAATGCATAACAAAAACTCGGGAAAGGAGATCCGACAAACCAGGCTTGAAAGGTCCTTGTGGACGATAGGTTACATAGTCATTGAAATCATGGGGAATGGTGATTAGGAAGGCAGGTCCCAAGCCATGGAAGGCCAAGGCCTTTTGGCCATTAGAAGCGAATGTAGCAAGGAAATGACAAGGGAAACCCGATAGGGCTGACCTGAAAGGCGCTAGGGATGTTATTTTGAGAGGCAAAGGAAAATTTCCAAAAGGCCTCCACAAGGACCTAAGACTTAGAAAATTTGAGGGGGATGAAACATGGTTGACTTGAGATGATACTATAAGGCTCGTTGACCATTTTGGACACCAAAATAGGGGGCATGCAAAACGAGGCAACAATGAAATGACCCAACAAAGCAAAAGGAAGAGAGGGTCCTTGTTCTGAACGAGGCGTGTGTGCCGAGGGCACAAAAAATGGTGACTCCACTGGAGAATGCTCCCGAGTCTTTTGAGGATAAGTATTCATTCAGAACCCAAAATCTCTGGTTTTGCAGACTAGGGGCTGACTTGCAGAAGTGAACTAGGAGAACGAGGTCCTTAGCTGAATCAATTTATGAAACATCTCAGTAGTGTGTGTGTGGTGAATTGATTCCTTCCCTCAAACTGTGATAGGTAGTGGCTAATCAGACTGAGCAAGATACATAAATCGTCCAACCCCAAAAGTAACTTAGACATTGCCCCACTGCTAGTCAAGGGTTCATAGCCCTGATGAAATTATCGTTGTGGCCCCATGAATATTGCTCCACTGCTATCCAAGCATCCATAGCACTAGTAGAGTTATTCGCACACCCGTATAGTTGCTTAATTCCACAATTTTCTTGTTTTTCTTTCTTTTGATCTTTCTTTCCACACTTTATCTTTTTTCTCAACTGTGTAAGCACTGAAGCCTACGATGGGTTTGAGAACCATAGTGGTCACTGGAGTGGACTTAAGATTTTTCACTCATGAAGTCATCATAACAGCTGTTGCACAGTCCTTTGGAAATAATTAATGTGTGTTTTAGTGCAGGATCCGAGATGAATTTAAAAAGATTCAACCAAGGGTCAAGTTCTAAAGTAGAGTTCAAAAGAGGAAATCATTCCTAGGTAGCTATCAGGGATTGATAGTTGAGAATGAATATTTAACCAAAGAACACTAAGGGCGGACAACAAAGTGAATTGTTCATTGAATGAGCATGGTCACCGCATAAGCAACAAAGAGCCTCCTATCAAAAACAAAACAACTGGGAGACGAGAAAAATGAAGCGGTCCAAAACAAATGAAATGAAAGAAAACAAAAGCAACCTACTCTAACCTATGTACAAATATTTACAGGAATATCTTAGAAAGATCTTAGACTTGGAAGTAATGCTTTAAGTGCTGGTCGTTGACAGGAAACGAGATGTCCTCATCGGTTAAGGTTTTTAAGCAGAAAGCATTGTCTCCCAGAATTTCAGCTACTTGAAAGGGGCCAAACGAAAGCTTGTCGAATTTGTTATGCTCCCCTTTCTTTTCATGGGCCTTGTCCCAACATAGAACTAGATTTGTAGTTCTAAAGACCTTGACTTTGGCTCGGCGGTCGAACCATCTCTTAACCATGCCCTGATGTTTGGAAAAAATTTCTATTGTGCGATCTCGTACTTCTTCTAAGTGTAAGAGCTTAGCTAACCGAGCTTCTCTACGATCCCCTCCTTTGTAAAAGTCATTGATAAAATAGAGGGTAGGAATTTTTAGGTGTATTGGAAATATAGGCTCTAAGTCGTAAACAAGATGGAATGGCGAATCGCCAAGGGTAGCCTTGTGACGAGTACGATTTTCCCAAAGGGTGAAGCAGAGTTGGGTATGCCAGTCCTTGGGATTCCTATTGAGCAATTTCTTAATTACGGTGATCAAATTCTTGTTTGTGGATTCTGCAAGGCCATTGCCTTGAGGGTAGTAGTTGGACAAGAATTTAAGAGAAATTCTATAGTCAAAAGCCCAACTAGAAAATTTTAACAAAGCAAATGAAGGGCCATTATCACACACCAACGCATAAGGACAACCAAAGTGATTTAAAATAAAAATTTCTAGAAAATTTGTAACTACCTCCATTGTGCACTGCCTACATGCAATTGCTTCTGTCCATCTAGTATAGTAATTAGAAGCAGTTAGAATGTACCTGTGTCCTGTAGATGATGGAGGGCTTACCGGACCAATGAAGTCAAGTCCCCATTGTGCGAACGACCTCACCTCCAAAACGGGTTGTAGTGGGACAACGACGTTCTTCTCCTTAGCAGCGGCTATCTGGCATGTGTGGCACGAGTAAACATGACTATGAGCATCCTTGAAGACTATTGGCCAATAATATCCTGCTCTTAGTATTTGATGTGTAGTAGATGGACCGGATCCGTGACCAGTGCCAAACTTGTCATGAAACTCCTTCAGGACTCGATCTGCTTCTTCTTTTCCAAGGCATCTTAGGTAGACACCTTCATGATTCCTTTTATATAAGATGGACCCTTGTAGCATGTAGTTGCTGCTCCTTAATATGAGGGCATGCTTTTGAACTCCCTACAAGGGAGGTGGGAACTTGTGGTTCAACATATAGTAGACTATGTCATCGTACCACTCCCCTGGGGAAACATCTTCGAGTTGATATTGCTGCACTGTGAGTTCAAGTGCTGCATCCGCTGCGGCTTCCACCATTGTTCGAGTGAGTTCTTGTCCTCTTACTAATTTCATGGGATGAATTTCCATGTCATATTCCTGCAACATTGTGACCCACTTTGCTCTTCATTCTCCCAGTTCATTTTGTATGAGCAATGTCTTTATTGTTGGGTCAGGAACTATGGTGAACACCTTATTGCTCATGATATAATGCCTGAACTTCTTCACTCCTCTGACAAGGGCATATGCCTTTTTTTCCACGTTAAGGTACCTTAGTTCGACATCCTTAAAGGGAGAACTCATGAAAGCAATTAGGTGCTCATTTCCATCATTTTCCTTTTGAGTTAAGATGCTGGCTCATGAATGATCTGAAGTGAATGAATAAATGTAGAAAGGCTTCAAATAGTTTGGGCTAACTAGCACCGAGGCTTTAGCAATGGCCTACTTAATATCATTGAAGGATTGCTTGGCCTCAGGAGTCCAATCGATCTTATCATCTTGCTTCAACATGGTGTTGAGTGGCTTGACGATCTTGACAAATCTTGTGATAAACTTCCTCACGAAGTTGATCTTTCTGAAGAAATACTTGAGCTCTTTCTTGCTGCTAGGTAGCAGAATCTTCACTAGGGATTGGATGCACTCAAGGTCTATGGATATTCCCCACTCTGAAATGATATGTCCAAGCAATCTTCCTTTAGTGACCCCAAAAATGCACTTCTTTGCGGTAAGGGGACTCCAACTTCTCAGCACCTTTGAAACACTTTGCATAAATCAGAGATGTGGTCACTCCACTTTTTTGAAAATACAGTTAAATCATCCATGTAGATGATTATGCACTTCCCAATCAAGTCTTTGAAGGAAATGTCCATGGCATGTTGAAAGGTGGCACCAACATTAATGAGCCCAAAGGGAACTCTT
>VDFB02086081.1:200200805-200223252 GCA_007258455.2 Sequoia sempervirens | reverse complement strand
AAAATGACAAAATATTGATTGTAGTTGTGTATGTTGATAACATTATCTTTGAAGGAAATGAAAATATGTGTAAGATGTTTGCGGAAGAGATACAAAAAGAATTTGAAATGTCTATGTTTGGCAAGATAAATTTATTTCTTGGGCTACAAATTAATCAAATAGAGAAAGGAACTTTCATTTCACAGTCTAAGTATGTGAGAGAGTTGTTGAAGAAGTTTGGGATGGATGGTTCCAAACTGATAAGTACTTCTATGGTGACTGGTTGCAAATTAGGTAAAGATGATAATTCACCTAAGGCTGATTAGAGCAAGTATAGATCTATGATTGGTGGACTATTGTATTTGACTACTACTAGACCAAATATTATGCATGCTATCTATCTTGTGGCTAGATTTCAAGAAGATCCTAAGGAAACACATGTTGCTACTGTTAAGAGAATTTTAAGATATTTGAATGACACTCTAGATTATGGATTATGGTATCCTAGAGATATTGACTTTACAATTAGTGCCTATACAGATGTAGATTGGGCTAGATGTGAAGATGAAAAAAAGAGTACAAGTTGTGGTGCATTCTTTCTTGGATGAAAATTGGTGGCATGGTCGATTAAAAAGAAAGATTTAGTCTCCTTGTCTACTATTGAAGCTGAGTATATTGCTATTGCATCTTGCTGTACGCAAGTTCTATGGATGAAATGAACATTGAAAGATATCACAGTGCTATATGATGATCCCATTTCTATTTTCTATGATAATACAAGTGTAATTAACATTTCAAAGAATCCTATGATGCACTCGAGGATGAAGCATATATATATCAAATATCATTTCTTGAGAGAGAAGGTCACGTAGAATGAAGTAAAGCTTGAGTAAGCTTCGTCAAAGGATCAAATTGTTGATATTTTTACGAAGACTCTTCCTAAAGATACTTTTGAGTATCTTTGTGAGAAGTTAGGGGTTATTGCCCCTCCTTTTTTGAACTAGATGCATATGAAGATGCATCAGTCCGATGGATCTATGGATCTATCTTTCTTTTGTACTGATGTTTTGGTGGCTACCTCTCAGGGGGAGCAGGTAGTATTAGGTGCTGTCATTGTGAGTATTTTGTTTTCCATGTCAAAGGATAAATCAATGTAAAATATTCTTTTTCCTTTTCCATTGAGGTCAAAGGGGGAGAAGAAGCATGTGAAAAAGAAAAGGAAGAATGGGAGAAAAAGCATGTAATAGATTATCTACTAAGGGGGAGAAACAAAAAATTGTATTCAGAGCTAGTATATTTTCTTTGATGGTTTTTCACATCATGTGTTGCCATCAATGAAAAAGGGGGAGATTGTTGCAAGAATGGAAAGATTGAAGGTGTTGTCACTGATGTCAACTGGTCAACTAGTTATCAACTAATTGAGCTGTTGGCTGTATATGTCGAGGATATTGAGAAAATTGTAATGAAGATATGTTGTAGATGTTAAGTGGTTGCTCTGAGTTTTGGTCCGGATTTTCTCCTATGGTTGCGTGGTTCAAACATGTTGCTCATGGTTGTTAGAAGATGTTATATCCAAATTTTTGTTTGCTGATTCATTACATAGTGCAAGTTGTGTTCACCAGTTGTGAACTATGGTTTCTATTCTTCTAGTTGAGATCCAGGAGAAATGTTGTTGGTCCAAATTTCTCTTTGATGAAGTCATATGACTTGCAGTTCTAGAGTTGAGTTTCCCTAGTTCTATTGAAGATAGTTTCAACATTTGGAAGATTCAAGCTTAATGGTTTTATGTGTTTTACACTGGTTTGGCCGACCTTGTGTAAAATAATACTTTCGAGGATGATGAAGCGTTTTGGATGTTTTTGGGTCCCTTGAAGCGTGTGTTTGGATCACCCTCGTTCTCATTCCACCCTAGGATGTTTTGGTGCCAACCTAATTTGAATTTGGATTTGGATGATCAACTTTGGATATGTTTCAAAGTTGCGGATGGTATAAATACAAGATGAGTTAGTGGTGAAGAAATATACAAGAGCGAAGAATAATAATAATAAGAGAAAATAGAAAGTGTAGTTTTATGCAAAATTGATTCTGTTCAGTGAGTGTGAGTGTGTGTGATGCGAGTGTGGTAGATCAGTGCGAAGCTTAATGCTGAGTTTCTGGATGCAGTGAGCAGAAGGTGAACTCTATCATTCATGCATGTGTGTGAAGTGATTGTGGTGGAATCCTTTGTTGCATTGGGATTGTAGTCTCTGATGAGCTTAAAATGTGCTCATAGTTTGGATATTATGATGGACTTTTAATATCTTTACTTTTGTTATTTGTGGTTGTTTAAACTCTGTTGAAACCTTTTATTGGGATATCCTGTAGCAAAATATTTTCATATTCCTGCAACTTATTGTGTTGACTTGACTACATTTATTGCCCCGTTGACTCCCTAAATGACTGGTATATCGCATACAGTTTTTGAATGATGAAATAGATTTAAATGTGCATTTAATGAACGGATATTGTGTATGTGCCATACTTTTCTTTCTCGCGATCCGCTACCTTTTGCTCTGTGTTGCTGAAGAATGATCGAGTCAAGCGCATTTGATCTCGGCCTTGCAGTAAAGTCCATTTCCTGCACGACTTCGAGGAAGCTCCGACGAAGACTCTTTGACCAAAACCATTGGGAAAGATTTTTAATGACAGTCAATCTAGAAAGAGTGGAGCTTAGATCTTCCCTCGATCGTGGGTTGAACGATAAATTCATTTATGCTTGTTCCTTGATTCTCGGATACACTTTACTTCCACGTCTTTCTTTGATAGGGTTAGTTAGTTAGTTGCTCTCCTGATTTTAAAATAAAGTACTCCTCCTGCGCGAGTGAGAGGAAGATGATAGTTAGAGTAAGATAGAAGCATTACATAGCAAGATATCATGTAAGAGTCAAAGATGATAAATGAAAAGCGCACTGCTTTTGACAAGAGACAGAGTTTATTGTTAGTTTCCACATCAACAAAGCAATGTATACCATTCTGTTTTCATGAATAAAGTTTGATGAAGTTCTGAGTTTAGCATCTATGTAATCAGTAGATGCTTGCTAAGGGGCCCACTTAGTATCTATAGCTAGTTAGTTAGTTGTTTTTTCTCGCTGATCATTATCTTAAAGTTTTCATACAAAAATCGCTATTGCTCCCCGCAAAGATAGGGAATCCATCCCTGTGCCTGTTCCTGCAGCATAAGGCCATCATAGTTTGTGTTTCAGTCGTAGCTATTATGGTTTCTGTTTTAATCAAATCATAGTTGAGTTAAAGAACTTTGTATTACCTTCCTGTAGCATACATATAATTCCTTTCAAGTATTTATTTCTGTTAAGTTTTGACCGAAACTAGTTCTTAGTGCATATATTGTGTTGCGCCATTTAAAGTATACGTTCCCTGGTTTGAAAAGTAAATGAACGTCCATAGAGAGATATTAGTCACCTGTTGGAATGTCCAATTCCCAGGAAAGGTTTTACTGTGATTTTCATATCCTTTTGTGGGCGCGACCATTTTTGGCTAATATAATGTTGGGAAATTAGCTAATACAATGTTGGGAAATTGGCTAATATAATGTTGGGAAATGTAGTCATCCCAAAGTATATTGACCCTGAAAGTCCTGTAGTGCAGATACATATAAACGACCAAGTTGTAAAAAATGTTTTGATTGACTTAGGTGCTGCCATTAATGTCATGACAAAGCATACTATGGACTCCTTGAACATTTCAAACATTAGGTCTACACCTACAGTTCTGCAAATTGCAGATAGCTCCACAATTAAACCTGATGGGATGGTGGAAGATGTAATTGTCACTCTTGAATCTTGAGAGTATCCAGCTGATTTCACAATATTATCAGTTAAGGCAACTTTAGGAGGGTATCCAGTTATCCTTGGTAGACCATGGTTAGCAACTTCTGATGCTTTTATAGGGTGTCATTCTAGAGATATGACCATTTCTGATGGACAGTTCACAAAAAAATTGGCTTTGTATCCTCCTGCTAGACCTCAACCAGATTTGTCCCAACCTGTTTGGCCAGATGTGGGGGAAGAAACTAAAGAAACCAATTCGTTGGCTCAATTAATGATGCTTCAAAATGATCCATTCTCACAACTTCAGAATGAGGATGCTTTGCTTTTTCAAATTCTGTAGTTTAACTCTGATACAGATAGTTCATCTGATCCAAATGGCAGCCATCTACAATGTTTCCTGCAGCAACCAAATTCTGAGAGTTCACTGCCTAAACTTCTAGAAATTTTTCATAATTTGCTTCCACAAGAGGTACAAACATCACCTGTAGATTCTATGAGTAATCTCACTAAGCAGATAGAATTGTCTCCAGGTCACTGTTTGAATATCAATAGCAAGCTGTCACAGTCTCAACAGGCTGACTTATTAAAAATGCTACAAGATCAGTATAAAGATTTTGCATGGGAATATGGGGACATGCAAGGAATAGATCCTCGAGTTTGTACTCACATGATCTATATCAAAGAAGATTGTTTACCAGTTAGGCAGACTCAAAGAAGAGTAAATCCAGCACTTAGAGAAATAGTTAAAAATGAACTTCAAAAGTTGCTTGATGCTGGTTTTATTTACCCAATCTCTGACATTCAATGGGTATCTCCATTAGTTATTGTCCCCAAGAAAGGTGGAAAATGGAGAGTGTGTGTAGATTACAGAGAATTGAACAATGCCACTAAAAAAGATCACTTTCCACTACCTTTTGTAGACCAAGTACTAGACTCAATAAAAAGACTGAGAAATATTGTAGAGAGTTCAAATGTCAAGGTTGATGAGATAGTGAAGAATTCTATTGACATTGATGTATATGTATCTAATGAACATGATTTTGTAGGAATAGAAGAAATTGTGGAAGAACATGAAAAAGATGAGCAAGGGAAGCAGGATGAACAAAATGAAAGAGAAGAAGATGCTCTGGTGATGTCCCCTAGGACACTTAATATATGTATAGAAGAATCATTTAGAAAGTCAGATTATTGGAGACAAGACAAAAGGTGTATTGACTAGAAGCAGAGCTACTATTGAAGTGAATCTATGTTTACTTTATGAGATTGAGCCGAAGACAGTAAGTGAAGCCTATAAAGATGAACATTGGAAGGAAGCAATGAAAGAAGAACTTATGTAGATTGAGAAGAATTAGACTTGGGAATCGGTCCGAAGACCGACAGATAAAAACATCATTGGATCAAAGTGGGTATTCAAAAATAAGTTGAATGAGAATGGAGAAGTGGTTATAAAAAATAAAGTCTTGTGTGTAAAGGTTACTCACAAGTTGAAGGCATAGATTTTTAGGAAAATTTTGCTCCAGTAGCAAGAATGGAAGCTATAAGGATGTTCTTGACATTTGCTACTCATAAAGAATTTAAGGTCTATCAAATGGAGTTCAAGTCAACATTTTTGAATGGTGAGCTAGAAGAAGAAGTCTATATAGAACAACCAGAAGGATTTCATTTGACAGATCAACTGGATATGGTGTGCAGATTGAAGAAAGCTTTATATGGGTTGAATAAAGCTCCTAGAGCTTGGTATGCGAGGTTAGATAGGTATAAATGATTCAACAAGGTTTTAACAAAGGTACAATAGATGGTAATCTATACTTTAAGATTGAAAATGAAAAAATCTTGATTGTAGTTGTATGTTGATGACATTATCTTTGAAGGAAATGAAAATATGTGTAAGATGTTTGAGGAAGAGATAGAGAAAGAATTTGAAATGTCTATGTTTGGCGAGATGAATTTATTTCTTGGGCTACAAATTAATCAAACAGAGATAGGAACTTTCATTTCACAATATATACGTATGCGAGAGAGATGTTGAAGAGGTTTGGGATGGATGGTTCCAAAATGGTAAGTAATCCTATGGTGATTGGGTGCAAATTGGGTAAAGATGATAATTCACCTAGGGCTGATCAGAGCAAGTATATATCTATGATTGGTGGACTATTATATTTGAGTGCTACTAGACTAGATATTATGCATGCTATATGTCTTGTGGCTAGATTTCAAGAAGATCCTAAGGAAACACATGTTGCTGTTGTTAAGAGAATTTTTAGATATTTGAATGGCACTTCAAATTATGGATTATGGTATCCTAAAGATACTGACTTTACACTTAGTGCCTATACAAATACACTTAGTGCCTATACAAATACAGATTGGGCTAGATGTGTATATGATAGAAAGAGTACAAGTGGTGGTGCATTCTTTCTTGGATGCAGATTGGTGGCATGGTTGAGTAAAAAACAAGATTTAGTTTTCTTGTCTACTATTGAAGCTAAGTATATTGCTACTGCATCTTGCTGTATGCAAGTTCTATGGATGAAACAAACATTAAAAGACATCACAGTGTTATATGATGATCCCATTTATATTTTCTATGATAATACAAGTGCAATTAAAATTTCAAAGAATCCTGTGATGCACTCGAGGATGAAGCATATATCTATCATATATCATTTCTTGAGAGAGAAGGTCATGGAGAATGAAGTAAAGCTTGAGTTTGCTTTGATAAAGGATCAAATTGCTGATATTTTTATGAAGGCTCTTCCTAAAGATACTTTTGAGTATCTTTGGGAGAAGTTAGGGGTTATTGCCCCTCCTTTCTTGAACTAGATGCATATGGAGATGCATCAATCCAGTGGATCTATGGATCTATCTTTCTTTTGGACTAATGTTTTGGTGATTACCTCTCAGGGGGATCACGTAGTATTAGGTGTTGTCATTGTGAGTATTCTACTGTTTCATGTCAAAGGAGAAATAAATATAAAATATTCTTTTTCCTTTTCCATTGATGTCAAAGGGGGAGAAAAAGCATGTGAAAAAAAATATAAAAAAAGGGGAGAAGAAGCATGCGAAAAAGAAGAGGAAGAATGGGAGAAGAAGCATGTAAGAGATTATCTAAAATATTGATTCAGAGCTACTATGTTGTCTTTGATGTTTTTTCACATCATGTGTTGCCATCAATGAAAAAGGGGGAGATTGTTGCAAGAATGGAAATATTGAAGGTGTTGTCATTGATTTCAACTGGTCAACTAGTTATCAACTAGTTGCTATTGGCTGTATATGTCGAGGATATTGAGAAAATTGTAATGAAGATATGTTGTAGATGTTTAGTGGTTGCTTCGTGTTTTGGTCCAGATTTGATTCTATGGTTGTGTAGTTCAAACATGTTCATGGTTGTTAGAAGATGTTATATCTATATATTTGGTTGTTGATTCGTTGTACAGTGCAAGTTGTGTTCACCAGTTGTGAACTGTGGTTTATGTGTTTCTGGTTGAGGTTTAGGAGTAATGTTATTGGTCTAGATTTCTCTTTGATGAAGTCTTATGACTTGCAGTTCTAGTGTTGAGTTGCCCTGGTTCTATTGAAGATAGTTTCAACATTTGGAAGATTTGAGCTTAATGGTTCTATGTGTTTTACACTGGTTTGGCTGACCTTGTGTGAAATACTACTATCGAGGATGATGAAGTGTGTTGGATATTTTTGGGTCGCTTGAACTGTGTGTTTGGGTCATCCTCATTCTAATTCCACTCTAGGATGTTTTGACGCCAACGTAATTTGAATTTGGATTTGGATGGCTGACTTTGGATATGTTTCAATGTTGAGGATGGTATAAATACAAGATGAATTAGTGGTGAAGAAATATACAAGAGCGAAGAAGAAGAATAATAAGAGAAAAGAGAAAGGCAGTTTGATGTGACACTAATTCTATTCAGTGAGTGTGAGTGTCTGTGATGCGAGTGTGGTAGATCAATGCGAAGCTTAATGCTGAGTTTTTAGATGCAGTGAGCGGAAGGTGAACTCTATCATTCATGCATGTGTGCAAAATGATTGTGGTGGAATCCTTTGTTGCATTGGGATTGTAGTCTCTCTGTAACAAGTCTTCTTTGTCTTCTTTGTATCTCTATGGTAGTGAGCTCTTTGGGTTGTTAGTCTTGTTGGATAGTGAGTCCTTGTTCTGGATAATGAGTCATTGTTTTGGTAGTGAGCCTTTTGTAATTGGTTTTTATATTCTCTATAGTGTGAATACTCACCATGTTTTTTCCCTTATTGGGTTTTCCACGTAAATTTAGTGTTATTGTGTTTGTGTGTTGGATTTAAGTTTCTACATTGGAATTTGATGATCAATCATTTAAGAATTATTAAGAGTTAGTTTTGGTGATTGAATTAAAGGTTTAATCATGTGACAACTAATTCACCCCCCTCTTAGTTTTCCTATTCAACAAGGATCACATTCTACGAGATCTTCTTTTGTTTCTCTATCTTCCAACCATCCATATTTTTAGTCTATATATGACTACATCTCAACTTGAATTATATTATATTTATGCAACAATAATTTTCTCTATTCTATTTTTTTAAAAACTTGCACTTAGAAATCTTTGAAGTAATGGTGGTATAACAATGGAATTTACATACCCTCATTACACTTTAATGTCTATTTTATCTTGTAGTCCATGTGTGTGCTCTTTGTGGTGTTTTGACCATTTTGGCCTAGCCTTTATGATTCCACAACCATGTTTACCCTTCTCAATGTTGTTCTTAATCATTGTTTAGTGTCCCTAAGTATTTCTTTTCATTTAATTTTTATCCCATTATTATGTCCCAAGCCTTCATTTAATTTTCCTTTTGTTGTTGACCCCTTCACCCCCTTGCTAATCCTTAAGTTGTCATCCCTAGCCTTATTCTAAGTGTAAAATCCACCTTTCCTCTTCCAAAAACATGCCTAAGTGAGTAAAAATTCCATGTGTACACCTAACATAGATGTCCACCTTTTAGCTTGAGGTCCCTTAGAAAATTGAGTTTTTATTTTCATTTGTAGAATTATTCACAACCCAATAGGTCTGCCTTGTTTTCTCATCCTCTTCCCAAAGTATTTGGATGAAATATAATTAATTATTAGGGCTTCTTGACTACTAATTTAATTTCCCTAAAACCCCCAAGAAACTCTATAAAAAATAACCCCTTTTTCCTTATTTTAAGATAGAAAAATTGAATTAAAGTTTTGATTATTAGGGTTTTGCTATTTTCTCATGTATGATACTTCTATTATATTTAAAAAATTCTTAAATAGGGGTAGCTTCAAGATCCTAGTTTTTGATAATTTTTATTTCTCATGGACATTGTTGCAGCTAATTTTCTAGACCTTAGTGGCTAATTTCCTTGGTTTTGAGCTAGGTGAGTAATTTTTTATGGTATTATATATAAATAGAAGGATTTTTTATAAACTCACCCAATTGATTGCTACTTCCTCATTTTAGGCATCAAATTGACACATTTTTAGTCCAATTCAAATTCAAAGGTCCTCAACACCTACCTAGATCTAACCATGTTAAGCAATTATTTATTTATCAAGTGAAATCACTTTAATTTTATGTTTTAATCTCATTTCCCATTCAAAACTATTAATTTAGGTTTATAAAAAAATTATGGCTAATTTACAAATTGATGTAAGAAAGGTGGTTGACACTCACAACCCAACACAAAATGACCAGACTTTAACAAGGATTCAACTTTTGCAACCCTTTTCTCACCCCATTTCACAATCTCACAATAAGAGGCTTGTAGCCCTCAGAAACCAACAAAATGATTATATCTTTTTGAGGATATACAAAGGCCTAAAAAACATCAATTGAGACTTACCATTGAACCCCAAACAATATACAAAAACATCCAAATAGGTTTCTTTGAAACAATACTGAAAGCCAATAGGCTACCTTGCCTTTTAGGCTACTCAGTTAGCCCTAATTTACAAATGAAGTACTTCCCAAATGCTTGTTCAACATTGAAACTCCCTTGAAAATCACAAATTGTGATGAAAAACCACAAATTATCCAATTGTTTCTTAGATACTTGACCTCTAGACCACTGATCCATGAAACCCTCCATTTCCATGCACAAACGCAAGGGTTTTCCAAATTTCACAACTTCAAGGCTTTCCCAACTCAATAAATGCATCCAACAAGTTTAACTAGGTTTGTACAGACTCTCTAAACCTTCACAAGATCAATTACATTAGTATTTCATCAAAACCCTTCTTTAGTTTCTCATTTTCACATGAAAAATGCTTTGCCTAGCCCTAGGGCGTCATCCCAAACCAAACAACTCGCTTCCTTTTCTACCCTAACATCTAACATGCCATTCCTCTGAGAAAGAGAACATGACAGTAGGGGGAATGAATTATTACATTATTTAAACTTCAAACAAAGCCTTTTTTGTCCTAACACAGGCAGTTATTAAAGAGATCTTCCTCTAAAATTAATATTAGACTCTTCAAAATGATTTAAAATGAAAGTTAAAACATGCTAGAATAATATAAAATGAATTTTAGAGCATTCCAAGCATGTACGGGTCCGTACAAAATGTGCAAAGTTCAGGAAGACAATGAATATGCAAAATTAACATTGTTTCTTTCAATGGGAATTACATTACCATCATCATCAACTGCTCCTTGAGCCTTAAATAGGATTTTTATACATATTCCATCCAAAAAATAACCACCCAACATACCTAACTAACTTTTGAAATGCTTAACTCTTCATATTTCCCTAAGTTGCATTTTTGACAATTTTTGATTGACAACATTTTTTGCATTTTTTGCACTTTTGACACAAATGATTCAAAAACCACCCAAATACATAATAAATGATCTTGTTAGACCTTATTTAGCATAAATAGACTCAAAACACCCCTATCTACCCTTGAGTCAACTTCTGAACAACTTATCAACCTTTAAATGATCAAATTTTGACACTAAGGCTTAGGTGCTCCTGCACCACAAACCAAAGGCTAAAAATCTTGGGTTACCTCTTCATGGTGTTTATAATATCCATTCTATTTATAGAACCTCATCTTTCCATATCATAGGTGAACCCACTCAAATTTTCCATTATGTTTTCTTTGTTTCCATTGCATACATTGACACATTTCAAGGTTTCTATTAACTAGGTATCTCTATGGACTTAAAACAGGTTGTTATTAGGCTTCCTACACAATATCAAGTCTTAGCTAGCTCCCTAGACAAGGTTTTCCCATGTATATTTCCTTCATACTAGTTTTCAAGATTGGACATTACCTTCTTGCAAAAAAATTTGACTAATGCTAACCTTTTCCTTTATATAAAATCACTTTGAAATTTCATAAGAAAATTCCTAAAACTTTCGTAAACGCCACTTTTCAATATAGGTGCATCTAAGACCTTTGTTTTCTATTTTCCATATTCTAGCATGACATTTCATGTTTTTAAGTCCTAAATTCATTTAGTTAGCATAACTTTTATTGCAACCTGGTTGTCATTGATGTCAAAAGTGTAAGTAAAGTGTGAGTTTGGTTGTCATATCTGTTAGAAATATGTTGGAGATGGTTGCAATTTGGTTGTTAGTGTTGTAGTCTAGATATCTGGTTTCCAGAGTCTCTATGAGATGCTCCACATCCCTCTATTGTTGATGTTGTGCTCCTATAGTTTGGAATTTATATTCATGGTTTTTTAGAGTATGTGTGATCCACGTTTTATGTTGTTTGGATTATCAGAAAGATGTTTGTGTTTGTGACAATTTTAAGCCTGTGTTATTTTTGTGAGGATGCTCATGAAGGTGAAAAGTTTTGTTGTAAATTCCTCCACATTTGTAGATATGGTTGTGCAGTTCAAAATTTAAGTTTAGTATGTTGTGAAGGATAAGTATCGGAAGTTTCATATTATTTTCCTTTCTGTAGAGAAATTTTGAAGTATCAGAGTGCAAGATTGTATTATGTGGTGGCTAGTTTCAGTGTCTATTGGCTTGTGCCAACTTACTACTGTATGAAGTTGTGAATTAGCTGGTGGAGAGTGTTCCTAAAGATTGTATGATGTTTCTTGTTGCTCCGCAAGGTGTTTTTTTTCTTTGGAACAAGTTGTGGTCCAAAATGAAGGTGTTGTTGGGTTATGCTTTTGCCTAGCTGACTGAGACACGTTGAAGGTGTGCACCACAAGTTCTTGGTTGTGTGGAGTTTGAGAAGTATTTGAAGGTGTTTCATGGGTCATGTTGACTCATCTAGGTGAAGTACAAGTAAATTTTACTCTTTCATGTGCACCGCCAATGTTGTAATGGCCAACATGCTACAAGTTTCACGTATTCTTGCTTAAGGCCGACCTATTTTGAATGTGCGAAGTGTTTAGATGTTGATCATTGAAGAT
The DNA here is from genome assembly GCA_007258455.2 of Sequoia sempervirens. NCBI lineage: Eukaryota > Viridiplantae > Streptophyta > Pinopsida > Cupressales > Cupressaceae > Sequoia > Sequoia sempervirens. The sequence goes on along the minus strand of VDFB02086081.1, from coordinate 200,211,063 downwards.
TGATGCTATGAAGAGTGTTTAGAACAAGGTTATACATGTGTTGGAATCCACAAGGCATGTTCTTCTTCCTGGTGTTATGTGTAGTCTATTTGGGGCTTGTCTTCTATATGTTTCATGTTGTTGTTCATCTTTGGATGACTTGTAATTGCAATATTCTCTGTTATAGGCTGACATATGTAATGTAATCAATGTAATATGATATATATATTGTAAACCTAGTTGATCTCTAAGGTAGTGATGAGTCAAGTGATTAAGTCGAAATGTGTAATACATTTTGATGTCTATATAAGCTACTGAAAGAGAAAGAGTAGAAGCAGTAGATCCTGTCTGGATTCAATTTGATAATATCTTTGTGATAGAAGGGAAGTGAAGAGTGTACCTAATTAATTGTTGGAGGCAGTGAGCCAAAGGAAAACCTTCTTGAAGGCTAAGAGTAGTGATCCAGTAAGCTATAGAGAAGACATTTGAAGAAGTTGCAAAAGTTGTCAAAGTAGAACTGTAATCATTATTAGCATCAATTTTTTGGATTAGATTGCGTAAATTTTTTTGCATCAATGTTTCGGATCACACTCCATGATCCATCATCAAGATGAAGAGTTGAAGGAAAAGATGGATAGTTGTAGACCAAGACAAACTTAAAAAGAGAAAGGGAGAAAGAGAAGGTTGCATGGAAGACGAGGAAGACAAGAGCCACAAAATGAACATACAAGAGAGAAAAGAAGAAAAAACTAAAAAAATTTTGGAGCAAAAAATCTATAAAATAAAACCAACTAAGGAAAAAATGAAAAAGGGGAATAGAAAAAGAAGAAAATTAAGACACAAACAACTTAGGAGGACCAAAAAATAAGAGGATAAAAAACACAAAAAAACAAGACAAGACAAAAGGAGAAGAAAAAGAAGAGGAGAAAGAGATTAATACTTGAAAAATAACAGACAAAGAGAAAGACTAAAACATAAAAGGAGACTAAATTAAATGAAAAAAAAAGAATAACACCAAAAACAAATGAAAAACTAAAATATAAGATAATAAAACAAAGAAGAGAAGAAAGACTTTAACAGATGAAAAATAACCAACAAAGAGAAAGACTAAAACATAAAGGAGACTGAATTAAACAAAAAAGAAAATAAAGAATAACACCAAATCAAATAAAAGGCTAAAATATAGGATAAAAAGAAAAAGATAATTGAAAAAAGAAGAAAATAAAAAAACACACACACATATATATACAAAAACACATAAGAACAAAACCGCACACAAACACATAAACAAAAATGCTAAGTATAAAAACATAAATACATATATTAGAAGAAAATTCTAATATAAAAATTCAAACAACAAATCAAATAAACCACAAAAAAATGAGAAAATTATAAAGAGAAGGAAATTGGAAAAGGATAAAAGATGAAAAAACACATAAATATACAAAACTATATAAGAAAATAATTCATATATATATGGGGTAAAAAATCTAACAAGAAAAAAGAAAATAAATAAATATAAAAAAAGAAGAAAAATAAGTGTACATATATATGATCAAATACAAAAACACAACAAAAATTATAAATCAAGCAATCAAATGCAAGAATAGAAAGAAAAAAGAAAAAATATAAAAATGAAGAATATATATATATATATATATGATCAAATACAAAAACACACCAAAAATTACAAACTAACCAATCAAATGCGAGATATATATATATGATCAAATACAAAAACACACCAAAAATTACAAACTAACCAATCAAATGCGAGATATATATATATATATATATATATATATATATATATGATCAAATACAAAAACACACCAAAAATTACAAACTAAGCAATCCAATGTGAGAAATAGAAAGAAAAGAAAAACAAAGGGAAGGAGAGCAAGACCCAAGGGAAAAAGGAGGGAGGGAAGGAAAACAAGGAAGGAGGAACCAAGCAGAAATCAAGCAACAACACCCAAAGAAAGAGCACGACCCAACGAGCTACCAAGCTAAAAGCAAAGGAGAAGAGAGCGAGAAACGAGGAAGAGGGGAAGGAGAGGAAACAAAGGGGAAGAGGGAAGGTAAAGAGAGGAAGGAAGATGGTGGGATCTTAGTTTGGGTAACAAGGGATACCGAGATTGACTTAACTTCCACCCTTCATCACGATTAAGATTTGAAGGGTGATTGTTGATTTCGATGGCTTCTTTTAGCTTCCTTTTGAAGAAGTTGTCCTCTTTGCGTAGGATTTGTGTGTTTTCCAAGCAAATATGATGTTTAGTAGAAGAAGAGTGGTCGGCAAGAGCAGATTTGATAACTCATTCATGTCTGATGTCAGCACTATGTTCTTTGATTCTAGTGCTAAACGAGCGACCTATTTCACCTATATAAGGTGTGCCACCTGAACAAACAATCTTGTAGACTCTAGAGTCGAGAAGGGTGTCCTTAGAGTCCTTAAGAGAAGGGATTCAATTTTTAAGAGGAGCAAAGGGTTTGAAAGCACAACAAAGAATTTTTTTGAGAAGGATTTTAGAGATTTTATGCAATAGTCCATCGATATAAGGGAGGTTAGCCACAGGAGGATTGGAGAAAGGGTTGGGTTTAATGGAGGAGTAAAGACTTGCCTTTGCTTGGTTGAAGGCTCTAGAAATTTTCTTACTGGAGTACCCATTCAGATTGAAGACATGGTGAAGATAGTTTAACTCAAGGATTAATTGATCTTCATTGCAAATTTGGAAAGATTTAAAGGAAAGGGTTTTGAGGACACCACATTTTTGGCTGGGGTGATGATGAGAAGATGAGTGGAGATATAGATCAGTATGTGTATCCTTGCGGAACACACACCTACCAAGGGAACCATCAAGCTTTCTGAGAAGAAAAATGTCAAGGAAGGGAAGTTGCTGGTTAGATTGAATTTCCCTAGTGAAGGAAATGCAAGGAAACAATTTGTTGAGATGGGCATAAAATTCCTCTAACTTTTCCAAGCTGTGTGGCCAACAGACATTAGTATCATCTACATAGTGTTTCCATCACTTTGGCTTGAGAGGAAAGGAGTGAAGAGCCAAATCTTCGAAGTGATCCATGAAAAGGTTAGAAATGACTGGAGAGAGAGGAGAGCCCATCACAACACCATCAACTTTCTCATAGATGACACCTTGGAAAGAGAAAAAGGTAGACCTTAAGCAAAATTCAACTAGAGAAGCCACCTCATCATTATACTTGCAACTAACAATTTCAATGGAGTCGGGGATGGGCACCTTAGTGAAAAGGGAGACAAAACCAAAGCTCACTAAGATGTCATTACTCTCTAACCCTTTATCTTGGATAAATTGGAAGAAATGGCTCAAATTTTTTATGAAGGAATCAGTTTTTCCCAAGAGGGGGGAGAATAATTTGGAAAGGAAGGAGGCAAGATTGTAAGTCAGTGACCCCATGGTGTCGACAATAGGTCTCAAGGGAATGCCAAATTTGTGAATTTTTGGCAACCCATAAATGCAAGGGGTCACTTCTTTGCGGGGAAGAAGACTCTTTTTTGTAGCGTCATCAAAAGAGGAAGAAGCCACAACACCTTTGAATTTTTTGAATTTTTTGGAGCAAGGGTTGTGAGATAAGATTTGGTAGCTATTGGGATTGGCAAGGAGATCAAGCATTTTAGCAACATAGTCTTGTTTGTTCATGACCACCATGGCATTGCCTTTGTCTGCTCTAGAAAAGACAAGATCCTTGTTGCTAATTAATTTATTGAAGGTCTACAAATCAGCTGAAGGGAGGTTATGCGAAGGAGATTTGGCATGTCTAAGGAAAATGGCACAATCCTACCTAACTTCTTCAACTAGATCTGATGGGAGAGAACAAATGGCATTCTCAACTTCTATGAGAAAATCCACATGGGGGATAGTCTTAGGAGCCACGACAAATCCAATGCCTATTTTTAAAAATTTGACGACACGAGGGTCTAAGGGAACGTTGGACAAGTTGACTACGAGTTTTCTCTCCCAATCTAGGATTGGAGGAAATTGGGGCAAGTTCTCGGGTTTAGGGGAAATAAAAGATGACAGGGAAGGAAGAAGAGGGGAAAGGAAACTCAAAGGACCAATTGAGATAGGAGTAGGTCGTTGGATGACATAGGACTGACAATCGGAAGAACCTCCACAAACAAGGATGGGTTGAAATAAATGGACGAGGCACGTAGAGGATGAGGATCCACTTTGCTAGTAACGAGGTGAGAAGAAGGAGAGAGATGGTGAGACAAGCAAGTAGAAGGGATAGTGGTTGGCGAGATGATAGGTTTGGGATGGGCTTGAGGTGAGACCCAATCCAAAGAAGATTGCACATTAATGGAAAGAAAAGAAGAATGGACAACTTGATTGGAGGAAGAATGAACATCACAATTAATGCTATGGACAAAAGAGAGAAGAGGGGAGATCAAGACCAAAGAGGATGTACCTGGCGCCAAGGGAAGAGAGACATTGGAAAGAGAACGTTGCTTGTAGGACACAACCATGATGACAATGGACTAGTTACACTATGAGGAAACACCCTGAGAAGAAGGCTGAGGAACGATGGTAGGAGATCAAAGAACACCAGAGGGAGACGAGATGAGCATGGGTTGGGCATGCTCTACAGACTCCAAGAGACAACTGACTGGATGATTGCTTAGAACTGAGGCGTTTAGGCATTGACTTCAGTAAGAGCAACAAACTGGAGGGAACATAGAAGATTCAAGACTCTCCATGGCCATTGGCAAATGAGGAACAAATGAGCGAGGCAAAGAATTGGAAATACGATCAGGTCTGTGCTCAGAGAGAGACAATGAAGAAGGCGACAGTGAGTTAGAAGCATGGTGCAATGAAGGAAGAGAATGAGATTAACTATGATGGGTGGGAAAGAGCATGAACATAGGAGCTAAAGAAGGAGGATGCATCGATTGAAAGCAAGGAGAACAAGAATGAATCAGAGAGGAGATGAAACCACAATGGATAGAATGGGATGGAGAGTGAGGAAAGGAGAGAATTTTTTGTTGTAAAGTTGAAAATATTCTTTTTTGCCTTCTTGAACATTCTTCTTGTCGACCAATGGCTCTGGCATGAGAGGAAATTTCCAACAGTATCCACAAGTTAGGACACAATGACTTAGTGAGTTTGAGGTACAGAGGAAGCAACCTAGAATTTAAATTATTGATCGCCACCCTGGTAGATTTGATGGTTTCTCTAAGGAGAGATAAGCCATCTCAAATGAATATGTGCTTAGTTTGGAAGCTCCATAGATGATGGGTGATTCTGGTAAAAGAAAGAATCCATTTGAAGTCTCTACATCTTTTAAAAAAAGCCAAGTCTGCAACTTTCTTTGCGAGCTTGATCCTTAGTAGCTCAAGTTGTTTGGATTTAAAGCACATTTCCCTCCCATGAAGGGTATTAATTAGAGATATCTTTGTCATATCTTCAATCTGAATGGGTACTCTAGTAAGTAAATTTCTAGAGCCTTCAATTTGCAAGTCTTCACTCCTCCATTAAACCCAACCCTTTCTCTAATCCTCTTGTGACTACCCTCCCTTATATCGATGGACTATCCCATAAAATATTTAAAATCATTCTCCAAAAAGGTCTTCGTTGTGCTTTCAAACCCTTTGCTCCTCTTAAAAATTGAATCCCCTCTCTTAAGGACTCTAAGGACACCCTTCTCGACTCTGGAGTCTACAAGATTGTTTGTTCATGTGGCACACCTTATATAGGTGAAATAGGTTGCTTGTTTAGCACTAGAGTCAAAGAACATAGTGCTGACATCAGACATAAATGAGTTATCAAATTTTCTCTTTGTGACCACTCTTCTTCTACCAAACACCATATTTGCTTGGAAAACACGCAAATCCTGTGCAAAGAGGACAACTTCTTCAAAAGGAAGCTAAAAGAAGCCATCGAAATCAACAATCACCCTTAAAATCTTAATCATGATGAAGGGTGGAAATTAAGTCAATCTTGGCATCCCTTGTTAGCCAAACTAAGATCATGCCATCTTCCTTCCTCTCTTTAGCTTCCCTCTTCCCCTTTTTTCCTCTCCTTCCCCTCTTCCTCGTTTCTTGATCTCTTCTCCTTTGCTTTTAGCTTGGTAGCTCGTTGGGTCACGTTCTTTCTTTGGGTGTTGTTGGTTGGTTTCTTCTTGGCTCCTCCTTCCTTGTTTTCCTTTTCTCCCTCCTTTTTCCCTTGGGTCTTGCTCTCCTTCCCTTTGTTTTTTTTTGTTTCTATTTCTCACATTTGATTGCTTGGTTTGTAATTGTTGGTGTGTTTTTGTATTTGATCATATATATATATACATATTCTTATTTTTCTTCATTTTTATATTTATTTATTTTTCTTTTTTCTTTTTTTCTTTCTATTTCTCGCATTTGATTGCTTGGTTTATAATTTTTGGTGTGTTTTCGTATTTGATCATATATATATATACTTATTTTTCTTCATTTTTTATATTTATTTATTTTCTTTTTTCTTGTTAGATTTTTTACCCCATATATATATTCAATTTTTTTTTATGAATTCTTTTCTTATATAGTTTTGTATATTTATGTGTTTTTTCTTCTTTTATCCTCTTCCAATTTCCTTCTCTTTATAATTTTCTCATTTTTTTGTGGTTTGTTTGATTTCTTGTTTGAATTTTTATATTAGAATTTTCTTCTAATATATGTATTTATGTTTTTATACTTAGAATTTTTTTATGTGTTTGCATGTGGTTTTGTTCTTATGTGTTTTTGTATATATAGATTTGTGTATGTGTGTGTTTTTGTATTTTCTTCTTTTTCCAATTATCTTTTTCTTTTTATCCTATATTTTATCCTTTTATTTGATTTGGTGTTATTCTTTTCTTTTCTTTGTTCGTTTAATTTAGTCTCCTTTATGTTTTAGTCTTTCTCTTTGTTGGTTATTTTTCATGTGTTAAAGTCTTTCTTCTCTTCTTTTTCTTATTATCTTATATTTTAGCTTTTTATTTGTTTTTGGTGTTATTCTTATTTTCTTTTTCATTTAATTTAGTATCCTTTATGTTTTAGGCTTTCTCTTTGTTTTTTATTTTTCAAGTATTAATGTCTTTCTCCTCTTGTTTTTCTTCTCCTTTTCTCTTGTCTTGTTTTCTTGTGTTTTTGTTTTCTTGTCTTGTCTTGATTTTTTGTGTTTATCATTCAAGTTGGATCTAGAAACTTGATATCTCTAATTAATACCCTTCATGGAACGGAAATGTGCTTTAAATCCAAACAACTTGAGCTACTAATGATCAAGCTCACAAATAAAGTTGCAGACTTGGATTTTTTAAAAAGATGTAGACTCCAAATTGATTCCTTCTTTTTCCAGAATCACCCATCATCTGTGGAGCTTCCAGACTAAGCACATCTTCATTCGAGCTGCTTATCTCTCCTTAGAGAAACCATCAAATCTACCAGGGTGGCGATCAATAATTTAAATTCTAGGTTGCTTCCTCTGCACCTCAAACTCATTGAGTCGTTGCATCCTAACTTGAGGATACTTCTAGACATTTCCTCTCATTCTAGAGCCATTGGTCAATAAGAAGAATGTTCAAGAAGGAAAAAAAGAAAGTTTTTAGCTTTGTAGCCAAAAATTCTCTCCTTTCCTCGCTCTCCATCCCATTCTATCCATCATAGTTTCATCTCCTCCTGGATCCATTCTTGTTCTCCTTACTTTCCATTGATGCATCCTCCTTCTTTAGCTCCTCTATTCGTGCTCTCTCGCACCCATCATAGTTAATCTCATTCTCTTTCTTCGTCGCACCATGCTTCTAACTCACTGCTGCCTTCTTCATTGTCTCTCTCTAAGCACAGACTTGATGGTATTTCCAATTCTTTGCCTCGCTCATCTGTTCCTCATTCACCAATGGCCATGGAGAGTCTTGATTCTTCTGCGTTCCCTCCAGTTTGTTGCTCTTAATGAAGTAAATTCCTAAATGCCCCGATTCTAAGTGATCATCAAGTCAATTGTCTCTTGGAGTCTGTAGAGCATGTCCAACCCATTCTCGTCTCATCCCCCTCTAGTGTTATTCAATCTCCTACCATCGTTCCTCATCCTTCTTCTTAGGGTGTTTCCTCATAGTGTAACCAGTCCATTGCCAGCGTGGCTGCATCCTGCGAGCAACATTTTCTTTCCAAAGTCTCTCTTCCCTTGGCACTAGGTACGTCCTCTTTGGTCTTGGTCTCCCCTCTTCTCTCTTCTATCCACAACATTAATTGTGAAGTTGATTCTTCCTCCAATCAAGTTGTCCATTCTTCTTTTCTTTCCATTAATGTGCAATCTTCTTTGGATCGGGTCTCACCTCGACTACATTCCAAACCTGTCATCCCACCAACAACTATCCCTTCTGCTTGCCTGTCTCACCATCTCTCTCCTTCTTCTCACCTCATGACTAGCGAAATGGATCCTCATCCTCTGTGTGCCTCATCCATTTATTTCAACCCATCCCTGTCTAGTGGAGGTTCTTCTGATTGTCAGTCCTATGTCATCCAACGACCTACTCCTATCTCAATTGGTCCTTTGAGTTTCCTTTCCTCTCTTCTTCCTTCCCCGCTATCTTGTCTTTCCCCTAAACCCAAGAACTCATGCCAATTTCCTCCAATCCTATATTGGGAGAGAAAATTTGTAGTCAACTTGTCCAACATTCCCTTATACCCTTGTGCCGTCAAAGTTTTAAAAAGAGGCATTGGGTTTGCCATGGATCCTAAGACTATCCCCCATGTGGATCCTCTCATAGAAGTTGAGAATTCCATTAGTTCTCTCCTATAAGATCTAGCTAAAGAAGTTAGGCAGGATTGTGCCGTTGTCCTTAGAAACACCAAACCTCCTTCACATAACCTCCCTTCAGCTAATTTGCAAGCCTTCAATAAATTAATTAGCAACAAGGATCTTGTCTTTTTTAGAGCAGACAAAGGCAATGCCACAGTGGTCATGAAAAAACAAGACTACATTGCTAAAATTCTTGATCTCCTTGCCGATCCCAATAGCTACCAAATCTTATCTCACAACCCTTGCTCCAAAATCTTCAAAAAAGTCAAAGGTGTTGTGGCTTCTTCCTCTTTTGATGACGCTACGAAAAAGTGTCTTCTTCCCCACAAAGAAGTGACCCCTTGCATTTATGGGTTTCCAAAAATTCACAAAGCTAGAATTCCGTTGAGGCCTATTGTTGACACCATGGGGTCACTGACTTACAATCTTGCCTCATTCCTTTCCAAATTTTTGTCCCCCCTCTTGGGAAAAATTGATTCCTTCATAAAAATTTGAGCCATTTCGTCTAATTTAGCCAGGATAAAAGGTTAGAGAGTAATGACATCTTAGTGAGCTTTGATGTTGTCTCCCTTTTCTCTAAGGTGCCCATCCCCGACTCCATTGAAATTGTTAGGCGCAAGTCTAATGATGAGGTGGCTTCTCTGGTCAATTTTTTCTTAAGGTCTACCTTTTTCTGTTTCCAAGGTTTCATCTATGAGCAAGTTGATGGTGTCATGATGGGCTCTCCTCTCTCTCCAATCATTGCTAAACTTTTCATGGAGCACTTTGAAGAGTTGGCTCTTCACTCCTTTCCTCTCAAGCCAAAGTGGTGGAAACACTATGTAGATGATACTAATGTTTGTTGTCCACATGGCTTGGAAAAGTTAGAGGAATTCCATGCCCATGTCAACAACTTGTTTCCTTGCATTTCCTTCACTAGGGAAATTGAATCTAACCAACAACTTCCCTTCCTTGACATTTTTCTTCTCAGAAAGCTTGATGATTCCCTTGGTAGGCATGTGTTCTAGAAGGCTACACATACCGATCTCTATCTCCACTCATCTTCTCATCATCACCTCAACCAAAAATGTGGCATCCTCAAAACCCTTGCCTTTAGAGCTTTCAAAATTTGTGATGAAGATCACTCAATCCTTGAGTTAAACTATCTTTGTCATGTCTTCAATCTGAATGGGTACTCCAGTAAGCAAATTTATAGAGCCTTCAACCAAGCAAAGGCAAGTCTTCACTCCATTAAACCCAACCCTTTCTCCAATCCTCTTGTGGCTACCCTCCCTTATATCGATGGACTATCCCATAAAATATCTAAAATCCTTCTCAAAAAAGGTCTTCATTGTTCTTTCAAACCCTTTGCTCATCTTAAAAATTGAATCCCCTCTCTTAAGGACTCTAAGGAAAGCCTTCTCGACTTTGGAGTCTACAAGATTGTTTGTTCATGTGGCACACCTTATATAGGTGAAATAGGTCGCTCGTTTAATAGTAGAATCAAAGAACATAGTGCTGACATC
>VDFB02086081.1:200140981-200197346 GCA_007258455.2 Sequoia sempervirens | reverse complement strand
ACCTAGTAGTTTAGAAACTACATTCAATTTGCTACAGATTCTATTCTTACATATTTTTGAAATAATATAGATAACTTATTCAAATTTTTACGTCAAGTTTTCTAACTCTGATTTTTCTGAATTTTTTGCCACTTAAGGGCCTGTTTTTTCCATGATGATCTTGCACATACCCTGTAGAACTTTGGAGTTGGTGTATACTGATTTGTACAAACCTACCAAAATAAAAAAAATGAAAGGAGAAAGGTATTTCATGCTTTTTGTTGATGATTTCTCTAGGATGACATGGATTACATTCTTGAAAGATAAATATGCTACTTTTAGTAGATTCAAGATTTTCAAATCAATGGTTGAGAATAAAATGAATGCAAAGATCAAATGCTTGAGGTATGATAGAGGAGGTGAGTTTGCTTCAAATGAGTTCAATGATTTTTATGAGAAACATGGAATACAGAGGCATCTATTTGCTACTAGAACTCCTTAGTAGAATGGAGTTGTGGAAAGGAAAAATAGTATTGTCCAAGAGATGGTAAGGACCATTTCGATGGAAGAAAATTTTCCTGATGTCTATTGGAGAGAGACAGTTCATACTGCAGTATATGTTCATAACAAATGATTGTTGAGATTGAACAGTACTAAGAATCCTTATTAGTTATGATATGGAAGACTTGCAACTATCAGGTATTTTTGAGTCTTTGGAAGAAAATGCTATATTAGGAGAGATGAAGATGTTTTAAGGAAGTTTGATTGAAGGGATAATGAAGGTATATTTCTGGGATATTCATCTTAGAGTAAAGCATATAGATGCCACAACAAAAGATTGGGAAGAGTAGTTGAAAGTACCAATGTGAAGGTTGATGAAGATCTACATTAAAATTTGAATGAAATTGAGGACTACGGATATGATGCACCTCCTTGCTTAGATGAAGAAAAAGAAGCTGAAGAGAAAGAAGAGAGAGCATAAAATCACAACAAGAACCCTACAAAGTATGTTCAAAGAAACCATTCAAAAGATCAAATAATTGGTAACAAGCATGAAGAAGTGTTGACCAGAAGAAGGCTTGCAAAGGAAAGTGAACAAGTAAATTTTTGTTTGTTATCAAAGGTAGAACCAAATTTTTTTTTTTCTGATGGTAGCAAGGATGAAGGATGGTTGCAACCAATGGAAGAAGAATTGAATCAAATTAAGAAGAATCAGACATGGGAATTGGTTCCAAGGCTTGCAACAAAAATATGATAGAAACAAAGTAGGTTTTTAGGAATAAATTGAGGAAGGAGTTGTAAGAAAGCGAGAAATATTGGTTTGTAAAGGCTTTTCATAGATAAAGGCATTGATTTTGAGGAGAATTTTGCTCCAGTTGCAAGGATGGAGGCAATTCAGATGTTTCTTTCTTTTTATTCCCACAAGGACTTCAAATTTTATCAAATGGATGTCAATTCAACTTTCCTGAATGGAGATTTGGGAGAAGTTTATATAGAGAAATCTAATGGATTTTGGTTATTAGAAGAAATTAATATGGTGTATAGAATCAAAAAGGATTTGTATGGTCTTAAACAAGCTCCTAAAGCTTGGTATGTAAGGTTGGATAAGTACCCGCTTCAACAAGGATTCAAGAAAGTACCATAGATAGTAATCTTTACTTTAAGATTGAGGATGCAATAATTTTGATTGTTGTGTATGTTGATGATATAATCTTTCATGGAAATGATGAGATATGCAATTTTTTTTTTGAAGAGATGTAGGAAGAATTTGAGATGTCTATGATTGGTGAGTTATCTTTCTTTCTCGGTCTTCAAATAAATCAGTTGAATGATGGTATATTTATTTCTCAAGAAAAGTATGTCAAGGAGATGTTGAAGAAGTTCGACATGGAGGATTGTAAACAAATCAGTACTCCCATGTTTACTTGCTATCATTTGAATAAAGATGAGTCTTCATTGGTTGATTATAAGCTATATAGATCTACGATTGGAAGCCTATTGTATTTAATTGCTTCTAGACTTGATATCATGCATGTTGTATGTTTAGTTGCAAGATTTCAAGAGCTAATCCTAGAGAAACTCATGTGAAGGTAGTCAAAAGAATCTTTAGATATTTGAAGAGTGCTCTAGATTATGGCTTGTGGTATTTAAAAGGTAATGAGTTTGGTCTGAGTGATTTCACAGATGCTATCTGGGCTATTTGTTTGGATGGAAGGAGTACCAATGGTGTTGCTTTTTTTAAGGAAGCAAAATGGTTTCATGGCATAGTAAGAAGCAAGATTTAGTATCCTTGTCCATCATAGAAGTAGAGTATATTGTAACAACATCTTGTTGTACACAAGTGTCATGGATGAAACAAACTTTGGATGATATCAATATATAATATGATGAGCCTATTCCTATTTTGTGTGATGACACAAGTGCTATCAATATTTCCAAGAATCTACTGATGCATTCTAGAACCAAACATATATCAATCTGGTATCATTTTCTGAGAGAGAAGGTTACATATAAAGAAGTCAAGTTGGAATATGTTTCTACCAAAGATTGAATTGTAGAAATTTTCACAAAGGAACTTACAAAGGATAAATTTGAGTATCTCAAGAAGTTAGGGGTAATTGCCCCTCCTTGCTAGGTGCATCTCTCTAGGGGAGTAATTCAAGTGATATCTTTATTCCTAAATTGATGGTGGCTATCTCTCAGGAGGAGTAGGTAGTGGTTTTTGTTGACAAGGGGAGCCTATAAGTTCTCTAAAAAAGGGGGAGAAAGTATGTGCACCTTAGGGGAGATTTTGTGCCCTAAGGGGGAGAAGTAGTTTTCCTTTGTCCTTGATGTCAAAGGGGGAGAAGAGTGCATGCCAGATTAGTTTTTCCATCAATATCAAAGGTGGAGACTATTGTAGTCTAGTTTTCATTGATGTCAAAATGTAAGTGTGAGTTTGGTTGTCATTGTTGTTAGAAGTATGTTGGAGATGGTTGCAGTTTGGTTGTTAGTGTTGTATTTTGGCTATCTAGTTTCCAGTATCTCTATGAGATGCTCTTCATCTCTCTATTGTTGATGTTGTGATCTTACAATTTGGAAGTTAGATTCATGGTTTTTTAGAGCATGTGTGATCCAAGTTTCATGTTGTTTGGATTACTGGAAAGGTGTTTGTGTTTGTGACAATTTCAAATCTATGTTGTTTTTGTGAGGATGATCACAAAGGTGCAATTTTTTGTTCTGCATTCCTCCACATCTGTACATAAGGTTGTGTAGTTCAAAAGTTAACTTTAGTATAATGCGAAGGTTCTATATCTAAAGTTTCATATCATTTTCCCTTCCATAGAGAAATTTTGAAGTGTAAGAGTGCATAACTATATTGTCCAGTGGCTAGTTTTAGTGTCTGTTGGCTTGTGCCAACCTATTGCTATATGAAGTGGTGAATTGGATGGTGGAGAGTGTTCTTGAAGATCATATGATGTTTCCTATTTCTCTGCAAGGTGTTTTCTATTTTCTCCAAAACAATTTGTGGTCCAAAATGAAGGTGTTGGTGGGTTATGATATTGCTTGATCGACCGAGACATGTTAAAGGTGTGCAACACAATTTCTTGGTTGCAAAAAGTTTGAGAAGTATTTGAAGGTTTTGTATGGGTCATGCCAACTCATCTGGGTGAAGCTCAAGTACAGTTTAATATTTCATGTGTACCACCAATGTTGTAATGGCCAATGTGCTACAAGTTTCATGTGTTCTTGCTTAAGGCCAACCTATTTTGAATGTGTGAAGTGTGCAGATGTTGGTCATTGAAGATAGATGCTATGAAGAGTGTTTAGGACCAAGTTATGCATGTGTTGGAATCCACAAGGCGTGTTCCTCTTCATGGTGTTGCATGTAGTTTTTTTGGGGCTTGTCTTCTACACGTTTCATGTTGTTCATCTTTGGATGACTTGTAATTGTATTATTCTTTGTTGTAGGCCAACATATGTAATGTAGTAAATTTAATATCTTGTATATATTATTAACCTAGTTGATCTAGGTAGTGGTTAGTCAAGTGATTGAGTCGAGGATGTGTAATGCATTTTGATATCTATATAAGTGATTGAAAGAGAAAGAGAAAAGAAGTAGATCTTGTCTAGATTCAATTTGATAATATTTTTGTGATAGAAGGGAAGTGAAGAGTGTGCCTAACTAATTGATGGAGGCAGTGAGCCAAAGGAAAACATTCTTGAAGGTTAAAAGCGGTGATTTAGTAAGCTATAGAGAAGATATTTGAAGAAGTTGTCAAAGTAGAATTGTAATTATCAAAAGACAAGGGAAAAGCATAATTGTAATCATCAAAAGGATCACACTTCATTGTAAAATCCAGATAGTAGCCATGCTATAATCCTTTCTGATTTTGTTCTTAGTTTAGGGAGTAGTTGCTTCCTTGGGAGCGACTCTAAAACCTCTATAAGGAGTGGTAGCTTCCTTGGGTTGTATCCCTAAAACAAAGTTGTAACTGTGATTCATTTGTGAGGTTGGATTAGGAGAGTAGCTCCTAGCATATTTTCTCACTGTGGTTTTTCCCCTTTAAGATTTTTCACGTACATCTGGTCTTGTTTGGTGTTGTGAATTGTTTCTATCTTTTATATTCTTGCATGTTTTGTAAATTTTAAGTTTTATTTTTCTTTGGAGGGCTTGAAATTTGATTGAATACTGATTCACCCCCCTCTTAGTATTTTGGTGTGTGTTCAACAATTTTATCCAACATTCAATCAGATTATCTATCCTAGCTCATTAATGGTTGTTAATCAATTTTTTTCTACTTGGAGATGACTTTAGTTTAGTATAATTTACATATATTTTTCCTTGAGATATTCTCAATTTATATATTTTCATCGTAGTGATGTGTTATAGTCACTACCATACACTTGTGAATTTATAAAAGAATATCTTTGTTTATTTAAGTCATTTTGGAGAACTTTTTTGACTTGCACTTACAATTTGATCACCATAATGTAGAAAATAACATTTTTAAAGTTTTATTTATTTATTTCATTTGATAAAATTGATGGATCCTACTAGTCCAATATTTTGAAGGGTAAGTTTGTTTTCATTCTCCCTAATTCTCCCCTTAGGTCTTTGGACTTAGTTACATATCATGGAATCTAAGAATATTCATTCATTGCATCTAAGATTCTTAGATCCACATTACTTTGCCTCCTTGTTAGCTACCTAGACACATACCCTCAACTATATTTTAGATTTCCTTAGTCTTCTATCATCATCCCTCACCTCATTCATCATCCTAATTTATTTTAACTATTATTCCATATTTTATACCTTATTTGCATCCCACCCACTTGACCTTGAATACCTAGCCTATGTCATCCCTCTTATGTTTACTTTTCCACTATCATAGAATGGATGACTCCATTCCCCCTTGATCTCCTACCAATTCATCCCCACCTAGTTTACCCCCTTCTCATATTTCATTTACACATACCATATATTCTAATTCACCCTATGTTCCATTATCCTAGCCCACCATATGTCAATTTGTCCTCTCCTAATCTTATTCCATCCTTCATACGTAGATTACCTAATAACGAGCTTGTTATCAAGCAGATTTGTACCCTTGATAATCTCTTAGCTCAAGAATCCAATGAAACATGGAAACACTCAAGGACCTATGGGTTTCCTATAGATTGGAGTGAATCTCTAGAGAGGGATGGTACCCTTATTGCAATCACCTAATATGAACTAAACTACTACCTTGATAAGTAAAAGAGTAGAGAGATAATGTAAAATGAACCTACTTCCTACTAAGGTGATGCACCAAATTACTATTAAGATCTATGCCACTTTTTTACACTCAAAAGGCCATTGATTCAACTATGTTCAAACAACTCAATCTTTATCATACTCATTGTAGAGGAAGGGGACCAACCGCTCAGGACCCCAGGTCATGGGCAGGTCTAAAATGATCAACTGCCCTGATCTACCTCATGCTAAAGATTGTTTAAGGTAAGTTTCATGTTTTAGGAGGGTGAAAAGGAAGGGAAATTAATCTTCCACTATCCGTCTGTCAACCCAAGAGGTTTAGAGAATCAGGTGAGTAGATTCCTGAGTCAAAACTGAGACCTAGGCAGCTTTATGCCAGAGGACCCCAATACAAAAGATGGATGACAACATGACACGCTTGCATCCCAATCGGGTGCTAGCATTTGTACAAACATAGAACGCTAAGTACAATTTAAATTGACAAGAATCCACTAATCTACCTGATAAATGGAGTTTCAAGCAACAACAAAAATTTGGAAATGACTAAATAGCTAGAACAACAAGAAGAATACTTTAACTTAAGAAGTGAAAATTGATGAGAACAAAGGTGGTAGAAACACAACTCATGGTTGGTCCAACATCCCACAAGCTCCACATGAACACAATCACCTACACATAATATAACGGGGAAAAATGTTGGGGCTATTTGGGGGCTTGTCATAGTCAAACCCCCATTTTAGTGTTCCCACCTCCATGGACAACTAGAATAGCCACAATATAGAAAATGCGATAAAGAAAGTATGGAAAGAAAATACTACCAAGCAATGGTAAGAAAAATATGCTACATAAATCAAATGACAATGCTAAATGAAATGGACATCACCTCCCAAATAAGGTTCCCTCAATCACGTGAAGGGAGATGTGAGCTCACAAGCTTGTAGATGTAAATGTTGCCACGACAATGAGAGTGAAATCCAACAGAGTGTTGCCTTGGAGCTTCAACAATGAAGAATGCTATGAAAATGGAGTGTGGAGAAATGTGAAGTGAGAGTGAAGAAGCTTGAAGAAGTGTGTAGAGAATCAAATGAATGGATGAGATTTTTTTTGAGATGAATAAAAGCCCAAAAGAGCCGTTCGAGGTTAGTCAAGGGAGTAGGGGCGTTACTCTTCATTGCCAATGGAGAAGTGTAATTCCTCTATAGATTGCAGAGGAAAGAATCCTATTAGGACAACAACACACCACAAGATGTCTATGTGCCGCATGAGCATCCTCAAAAAAATTTCCCCCCTTCGACACTACAGACAACCGCTAAGTGGGTGGAAGTGGAATGGATGAAGTGGAAAAACATCATCAGGTTTAATTCTTCTAAGGTAAGGGGATGAAAATGGGGAATTTGCAAGGGGTGAAAATTCACTCCATTACATTTTCCTCCCACTTTAGTGAGCATATGTGCTACTAGATGCGAGGTAAAGTAGATCAAAAGAATTCAAAGAGAGTATACCTGAATCATTGAGGAAGTAGACTACAATCTGACCCACCAAAAAGCACAGGAAGAGGAGATGGATCCATAGGTCCTCAGACCCAAGAAGAGTTGAACAAAATATGCTGTAGATCCACAAACCTATAGATGGTGAAAAAAGAGGCTCTGTAGGTCCACAAACTTATAGAGTTGAATAAAGAGATCCTACAGGATGTAAGCACTTCACAGGTCCTCAGACTTGCAAAGGAGGTGCCCTCCAAGTGCTCGATCCTAAAGGAAGCCAGAGGTAATAGGGTTTGTAGAGTCTAATTGAAGAGTAGTTTCACAGGCACACCTATAAAGCAACATGTTAATCTGTGAAAAAACATGTTAGATATCAAAAATCCATGTAGGAAAGAAAGAAAATAGTCAACAATTGAAGGAAGAGATTTCAAAGGGGTCTCCCAGGAACCTTTCAAAAAAAAGGGACCCACTCAAGGGATGCACAGTTTGAAAGTGATAACAATTTTGAAAAGAGATATGATTTTTCACCAATGATTCTAGCACCAATGAATCATTTTGAAATATTCATTTCATCAAGGAATTTGAAAGAAAGAATGTTCCCTTGTGAGGGAAAGTCCAGATTCTATCTTACGAATTTGAGATGAAAGAACAATTCATTTAGGGATCCAAGTTGAAGAATGCAATTTTTGAAAAATATTTAAAAAAAACAAAGATTTTCATGAAGGGATTCGTTTGCCATTGAATGCACCTTTTGATAATCGAAGTAATATGATAGGCCCCCCCTTAGGATGGTGCATATCAAGCACAAAGGAATGTGACATCCTAAGGAGAGAAAAGAAAAAATGAAAGTGATGTTGTGGCCTATGGAACATGACAAAATGTAACCGTGATAATGTTGTCACACACACGAGGGACAACACATAAGCACCACAACATCACGAAGAAAGCACAAAAGAGAAAGGATGAACAATGACATAACGAATGAGAGATAGGGGATCTAATATTTTGGGGTCAAAATTGCTCATAAATATAGATAGATAGATATAATAATATATAAATGAACTATCATCAACCCCCTACTATATTAGACCATGTGAAGAAAGGCACGTGAAAAAAATTTGAAAAAAAAAAAATTGGTTAACATGGAAGGGAGGTCTAAATACCCCCAACACTTTGCATTGTCCCCAATTTTCAAAAATCAATACACGACAAAGAGAATAATGATGTGACAAATAGAATAAGTTTTACAACATAAAAACACTCCTGTATCTCACCACCTATGAGGGTGACAAGGGTCCTCCAGGAACACATAAAACAAGCATGGGGGAACACAACACACACACAAAATCTAATCTATAGATAAAGAAGAGGTGTCCCCCTAGTATTCATCAACCAAGACGTCATCGTATTCCCAACACTATAAGGGAGGGTAGATGATCCTACGAGGGTGGAATAACAAGGGGTGCACCCTCTAACTCTCCTACAACAAGAGCCAAGGAAGAGGGCTCCTCGAGGTTATCTCCACTCAGTTCCTATGAGGTGAACATTAGTGATCTTGCAAAGATCGCTGATAGAGCCAAGACAACATCTATAGAGTTGAACATGCACTTTACAGGAGTTCCATGTGTCAACTCTATAGGCAATGGAGGAGGTGCTTGAGATCCACTGCTAACCTCACTAAAAGACTTAGGAGTAGTGACGAACTTTAGGGACGCTAAGGCTACCTCCATCACTAGGACGACACAAGTCAATGTATAAATAACTTCTGAAGAAGGCGAACCCTTCTTCCGACCCCCATTGTAAGTAGGATCCTACTCCATCTTTTGCTTCATCGAAGGATGTGAGATCCCCATGGATGAAGCAAGGGGAAAGGAGGAAGAGGAGAAAACTGTGGAAGACACCACCGAGGTGTTCAAAATGTCTACGAGTTTTGAAAAAGGTGGGATGTCTAGGACGAACATTAGGAAGGGAGGCTCAACCAAAGAAGGAATGAATACCTACACCCTCTTCGGGTGAGGATCATTCACTCTCGCAGGGGGAGTTGGAAGCAAGACTGAGGTGGAGGGAACTGAAGTAGTTGGGGTGGAAAATGAGAGCACAACAATAGATTTTGAAGCAAAAGCTATTAGCTCCCCTTCCTTCTTCTACAAGGTGGCCTGCTTAGTAGCTAGAGCCTTCTTTTGATGCTTGCACTCATGCATAAGATAGTTTCTATGGTTCTGGGAGCTAGACGTTGTTGTTGGCCTCCTACAATGATCTCATAACTAAACCTTTATAGCCTTGATTCAGAGATTGGACATCTAACCTGACTATCCATTCAATCATCATGAAGGTGCATTTAACTTGTCAACCCAGGGACGTGAACTTGAAATGGGTTGGCACTATATGTGCACTAGGGGCTCAAGTAGTCATTGCATTCTACAGCTAAGCAACACAATACTGAAAGTAAATAGCTGAAAGTAAATAAAGTAAATGCTGAACATCAACCAACAATTATGCTTAAACTGAAATGCAGAGCAAGAATGAAAATCTATGCTACAAACAAGGACTACTCTGTCTGCTTTGGCTACAGAAATAGTCACAAAATGGAATTATAGTGGCTGCAAGAACAGTTAATGCCATATTTCTAACTAAGTATCAAACAACAGATAATACTAAGTTAATGCTAAACTAAGAGAAAAAATTACTCACCAAGCGGGCCCCCTTGGATAAGTATCCTCTAAAATAACAAGAACATAGATGCTCGAACTCAAAACTTTATTTTATTCACTATAAATCATGCATACAGAGAGTAATGTGTTTGTTTGTATTACTGAAATTGGAGAATGAGAGTACAATGTCAAATTGTGCAACCTCTTGAAGAAGGAGCATCAAATTATTATTTATACTATAGCTAAACAAGGCAGTCAACTCCATGACTGGGAGGACGCCATTTAGGGAAAACATGGGAAAGTGGAGCAATGACGGTTACACATTCATGGAATCTGGTCAGACATGCAAGTCAAGCGCAGGTCCAACATAGTAGTAACACCCATGCATGCTCGATCATTAAGGTCCACTACAAGGCGGTTACGTTTAGTTGCATGAAGAATCTTTGCTGCCGGCTTCCTTTGACTTGGAGTGATTTCTTAGCTAGACATTGTGGTGCATGCCCAGCTGGCAGTGTCTTCCTTAACTTGGCATATTAAATCTGCAGTCCAAGGTTAGTACACATAATAACTGCACATCAATAACCACTCAGAAACATTCATTAATCACATGCAAAATCAATATAGATGACCCACATATTATGCCAATTATCATTAAAGCTTGCAAAGATAGGATAATGTCAAATGCCAATGGTTTGAGGGAAGCATTAAGCCAATACCAACACTTAAGCATTAAAGTACATGAAATCTATGAGCAAATAGACTATAGATTCTATCCAAAACTAGACCAAAAACTAGGCTCATCACTACCCCCAACCTAACGTCTTGCTGGTCCTCCAGCAAGGGAAGAGTTGTTCTTCTACCTGGTCAAGGCTCTAAAATTTGTAACTGAGAGCTGTCTGACATCAATGGCTGCAGTATGTGAGTTAGGATCCCAATAGAATCCTCCCAATCTGTCAAACATATCCCATCTTTGCATTTCTGCAACAATCACTCTAGTAGAATCTGAAATTTGGCACGGGCTACATGAGCATGGGTGGCTGAAAAGTCAAGGGAATCCAATGCCATCCTTGAGTTCTCCCAATCTAAATATGTATCTCAATTCTTTTTAATGTTGCAGCATAATTATGGATGGAATGAGGCTCAGCATGTTTTAGCTCATCAGTCAAACTATTCCATCTCTGGGATAAACATCTCCTCACGGTTTCCTCTTTTTCTACTATCTTTACCTCATACTCAGTGTAAAATACCTCAATCCAAGGCATAATCCTATTGCCATAACTTGGTATAAGCAACATTCTATGCCATTCTCTGTAAATATCCCTTGGGTTGCTTGATTCAACTCTAACAGGTAGAGGGATATCAGACTCCAATTGTTTATAATCACCATGTTGATATCCCCAACTAATCTCATTTTGCATCCAAGACATGAATGCTCTCAATTGAACATCTCCAACATATAGCAGCGGGTTCCAATCATGGTCTTTTGTGACAACATAATTATGCAAATAAAATTCACACAACAAATTCTTCAATTCAGGGGAGGCAATCCTATAAGCATTGAAAAATTCCATAGGGGTATCAATAGAAGGATTCGAACCTGAGGCAAGTATTGACATCTTAAAAGAGTGATACTTCTCTTTCAGGAGTAGAGCATAGACCCTCAGGGGTTCTCTACACTCCAAAATCTTTGGCACCAAAGCTGCCATATCATCTACCCTCTGCTTTAGGGTAGCAATTTCTGCATCTTTTTCCTCAATCTCTTCATCCTTCTTTTGAATTTGCTCCTTCAACTTCTATTTTTCATTTTTCCATTCTTCCTCCCTTCTTTGTATCTCTTTCCATAGATTCAAAATTGCTACATGGACTATAAAACTAGGAGGATTATGAATGCCTACCATTCTTTTTGTTGATGGATGCTCCTCATATGGTACTATTTGCATGGACTCAGGTTGTCTAGTTATCTTTTGCTATAAAAGTACTATTTCTTCTTCCTTTTTACTACAGGGACTCTTGTTCTTGCAGGAACTATTGCTCTAGCTCTGGCTGTTGCTATAAGACTTCACGTTGTAGGACCTCTTGCTCATGCTGCAGGAAGTCTTGATTTTCCTCCAATTCTTCCAGAATGCTAGCAAGATCAACCAGTGTTATGTTTGCTACTCTCTTAAATATGTGTTCTTCTTTTTCAACATGCTCTTGCTCCATTGGAGCTTCAGGGTCCTCATGTGAGGTCTCACTAGGTTTAGGGCTTTCCTGTATAGGTGTACTAGTCGTAGACCCGACTAGTCTTGATTTCTTGGGAGGTCTGTCACATTTTCCATTGGCTGTAGGATGAATAGTATTAGCCTTCCTCTTCTTAGAACTTGACACTTTTATTTCTAGAGGCTGTGTTTTAGCCTCCCCTTTTCTCATTTCTACCTCTCTCTACTATGCCCTAGTTTTCATGAGGGTTTCAAGTGGAACTTCATCATCAAAATATGAGGAAGAGCTTTCTTTTTCTAAGTACTCTGTTTCAAAAGAACTAATTTCTATGGTTTCCTCTGCTACATGAGGATTCATGATAGAGCCAACACTAGTGGTTGAAGCAATGGCTTCAGCCGTGCTTACTCTCCTGCTAGATCTACGGGATCAAGGTATAGCCATAGGTGGAAAATGCTCAACATTGACAAACTCTTCCTGGCAATAATCTTGATCAACTTTAATAAACTCTTCCCAAATCATTCCAGAAACATCATGTAGAGATTTTTTAACTAGCAATTTAATCAAGCAATGGTGGGAAACATAATTATCCCTACCTTTTTGGGTCTCAGCTGCCATGATTGAGAGAAGATTGTACAACACGTTGGGCACATTCATCCTCCTTTCGTGCCTCATGTGATTCAAAATCTTGAATTGGACAGAATGCAAGTTTGAATGGCGACCCTCAAAAGTAATGTATTTGATGACATACACAACTATTTGCTTCCATGTCTTGGGTAGAGACATTCTATTTGCTCCCTACTTGTTTATGCTCAATGGGGGGTCATTTGGTTTTGTGAATTCAACCCTGGTTGACTTGGCGTCTCTGGAAATAGGGTAATTTTCACCATCAACAAGTAACCCTATAACCTCTCCAATTCTTTCCTCTGTTGCCACAACTTCTAACCCTTTTACTATGGATTTTCCTTCTGAAAATGTCTGGGAAAATTCAAGGGAAATGCCTTCATCAAAACCATCCAACTTCAAAAAGTAATCTATCCATCCATAGTTTTTAAATTCAGCCAGGCATTGTGCATCCTGTAGTAAAATATCATGCATCGTGGGTTCGTTTTGAATTAACCCACCTCCCATTGTTTGTAATCAAACAAATTCTCTACAACTTCTTTTCTTGCAATTCCCCTTCTGAAAATCAAATGCACTTCCCTGTAGTGGCTACTAAATTCTAGTGCCAGCGTCGATTGAAAAGGAGTAATAAAGGGAAATTATGATAGGAAGAAATGGTGGTTGTAGTTATTGTCACTTCATGCATGCAAGCCGTTCTCTTGCTTGGATTTCAAATCAGCTCATTTTAAAATTTCTAACGTAGCCTAATATGATTTGACACATGGACAATAAAATATTTGCATATTTTTCGTTCCCCTCCTCCCAACCTAAATTTGGACATGTGTCCACACATGTGAGATGGGAGTGGCGATTGACAGGAAATGATGGCATTTATGTGAATACCTATACTAACACAAAATGATTAAATGAACGTACTTAAAAGATGATTAAAGATAGAAATTAATGCACACATACCTAAATGTGTGGAAGATTTACTGCAAAGATCACAAATAAAGTAATGCTCGCCTTGTTGGAAAATGAATTGAGCAATAAATGAGGATGAGGTGGAATGAGGTGAGGTGGATTGAAGTGATGGAAGAGAGAAAGGTGGTGATGGATGGGTGAATGGGTGGATGACGAAGAAATGGACTTCCACGTAAGTGAAAGTCTTTATTATGGAAAGTATGTACCTCAATTAGGCTGAAGGAGGGACACTAGGTCCACCGCCTTCGGCTACAGGAAGCTCTGAATGCTGGGTGAATTGTTGCAGGAACTCTTCTTTAGAAGCTGGCTTATGATATAATCTGAGACGATGACCATTAACAAGTAATTTGAACCTGAAGGGGTTAATGGTGGTAAGATGAACCACTCCATTGGGAAAGACCTCAACAACTTGGTATGGTCCTAGCTACCTTGTCTGCAATTTTCTTGCATTGTCCTGGTATCTTGAATCATAGAGCAAGGCCCAATCTCCTGGTTTGAACTTCTTGTCCTTGATAAATTTGTCATGCCAATTGATTCTTTGATTCTGCACTACTTCTGTATGCTGTAGGGCTGCTCTCCTTATTTCATCCAAAGTATTTAGCTGCATGATTCTTTCTATCTATGCTTCAGAAATGTCCATCCCTAAATCCACTATAGTTCATAGAGTTTTATGTTCAAATTCAATTGGCATCATAGTTGTCTTTCTGTACAACAAATCAAATGGGGTGAAACCTGTAGATGTTTTCCATGTTGTCCTATAGGCCCAAATAGCTTTGGGTTATTTGTTTTCCCAATCATTCCTATGGATAGCTACTATTTTAGTCAAAATGGCTTCAATTTCTTTGTTTGTCACTTCAACTTGGCCATTAGCTTGGGGGTGATAAGGTGTAGACTTTATGCGCCTTATATTGCACTCATTCACTAGTGCTACAACAAGAGTTTATGTGAATTGTGGCCCTTGATCAGTCACTATTTCTATTGGAACTCCGTATCATGTGAAAATCTCCTCATAAAGAAATTCTGCAACCTTGTTATCCCTTGCATGCTTCATGGCCTTAACTTCTACCCATTTTTTCACATAATTAGTGCATACCAATATATAGGACTTACCATTTGATCGAGGGTCAACTGGTCCCACAAAATATAATCCCAACTTGTCAAAGGGAGTAATTACTACCTAAGGGCACAGTGGCATCTCATCATATCTGGTTGGTCTACCCATTCTTTGACATCTATCACATTTTCTGGTATACCTTCCTACATCCTTGTGGAGTGTTGGCCAGTAATATCCTGTGTTAAAAATCTTCATTGCTGTCCTTTTCGTCGCAAAGTGTCCTCCACATGGTTCATTATGAAATGCATGCAAAATGTCATATGTCTCATCTTCTCTCACACATATTCTCATGACATGGTCAGGTCCAATATAAAACAAACATCCAATAATCCAAGAGAAAGGAAAAGATTTTTCAATGAGTGCTATTTTCTCTTTTGGGGAGAAGTGAGAAGGAACTCTACGTGTAACCAAGTAATTGGATATGTCAGCATACTAGGGTATTTTTACATTGAGAGAGAATAGATGCTCATCAGGAAAAGAGTCATCTATAGGCTGATTATCTTCTGATGTATTTAGCCTTGAAAGAAAATATGCAACAACATTAGCCTTCCCTGGCTTATCTATAATGGTTATATTGAACTCTTGCATCAACAATAACCATCTTTCCAATCTACCCATGATGAAGGGTTTATTCATGAGATATCTAATGGTTGCATGATCAGTGTGCACAAAGATTTGGTAGCCCATTATGCAATGTCTGAATTTGTTCAGTGCATAGACTACTGCCAACATCTCTTTCTTTGTCACTATATAATTGAATTCAACTCATTGCAAATTTTTGCTAACAAAGTAAATAGAATTCTCAACAACTACCTCTTTCTATCCTAAGACTACTCCTATGGCATAATCTGATGCATCAGTGTGAATGGGGAAAGGAAGCTCCCAATTGGGTCCCTTAAGTACAGGGGCATTTGTCAAAGCTGCCTTCAAGGCAAAAAATGCCTTGTCACAAGTTTCAGTCCACAGAAATTCAACATCCTTAGTGAGAAGGGTATACAATGGTGCTGCTACCTTGCTAAAATACTTGATGAATCGCCTATAATATCCTACATGAACCAAGAAACTCCTAACATCCTTCTGTTTTAAAGGTGTAGGCAAATGTGTGATTACCTCAATTTTTGTAGGATGTACTTGAATTCCCTTGTGGGAGATGTAGTGGCCAAGAACTACACCCTCTTGCATAATCATGAAGCATTTTTCACTATTTAAGGAAAAGTTTTGATCCTCACACCTTTGTAGGACTCTCTTGAGATTCTCTAATGCTTGATCAAAATCAACATCATAAGTGGTGAAGTCATCCATATAAATCTCCATGCAATCATGATAAATGTATAAAAATATAGTAATGACTACCCTTTGGAAAGTTGCAGGTGCATTGCACAAGCCAAATGGGAGTATCAAATAGGCATAGGTCCCCCATGGACAGGTAAATGTGGTATTTTCTTGGTCTTCTGGTGCAATTTGAATCTGGTTGTAGCCGCTGAATCCATCTAGAAAATACAAGTATTGCTTTCTTGCAATTGTGTCCAAAACTTGATCAATGAAGGGTAAAGGAAAGTGATCCTTCTTGGTGGCAGTATTAAGTTCCCTATAATCAACAATAACTTGCCACATCCCTCCTTTCTTGGGCATAATCACTAATGGAGACACCCACCGACTATCTGAAATGGGGTAGATAAATCCTACATCTAGTAATTTCTAAAGTTCTCCTTTGATAATTTCTCTTAGTGTAGGGTTAATCCTTCTTTGTGGCTATCTTACTAGAGTGCAATCATCTTTGATATAAATTCTGTGGGTACAAAGTTTAGGACCCATTCCCTTCATATCATGATAATCCCACACAAATTCATACTGATGGGTCCTTAATAGATTTGCCAATAACAGTTGCTGCTCGTCATTCAATTTATTATTAACATTCAAATATTTTCCCTTTGACACCTATACTTGTGTAGTTAACTCTACCATGGCTGCTTCATTAACACATGGTACCTTTAGTTCATATAAAAACAATGTATGGAACGCACCTGTTGTTGCATGAACTCTGTCTCCAGGAAAAACGTTTCCAAGAAGAGTGGCTGTAGGAAGAACATTTGCAGGAAGAATGTTTGCAGGAACATTGGCTATAGGAAGAACAGGAAAAATTGTCCTGACTAAAGTAGAAGATGATGCTTCCCCCACTTCATAATGGTTTTGAATGATGTTAGTCAACACTTCATCCTCATCTTGGAGCTACATGAAAGAGCTTCTGCCTAGCATCATAAGCTGTGCCACAGAATTGACTTCCTTGACCTCTTCACCAACTTGTGGCCATATAGAATCTTCTTCATCATGAAATGGATGAGCAGGTGGATAAAGAACAAAATTTTTAGTACTCCTTCCATCTGAAATGGTCATGTCACCTGACCGACATCCAATGTAAGCATCTACAGTTGCCAACCAAGGCCTTCCAAGAATGATGGGATACCCGCCTAGTGTAGCCTTAGGAGAAAGAATCATAAAGTCTGTTGGATATTCCCAAGAGTCTAGAACTACCACAAGATCCTCCACTACACCATCATGCTTAACAATAGAGCTATCAAAAAGCTACAGGACAATAGGAGTAGATCTCATACTTGCAATATTTAGTTGCTATAGGATGTCTTTGGTCATTACATTGATTTCCACCCCTAAATCAATCAGAGCATTCTTCACTTGAATCCATTTATGACAACTGCTACCACAGGACTGTCTGAGTCATTATACTTGGGAATAGTCACTTTTCCCAACATGATATCAGCTAGCTGGCCCACCACATGAACTGTAGTTGGGTCTCTCTTCTTCCCTCCTGGCTTCTTAAGACAAGCTTCCTTGATAACTTTGTCGTTGATTGGAACATCTTTTATGGCTTGAAATAGGGGTATCTGAACACATATATGCTTTAGCTAATCAAGGATGTCAAAAGTGGTATCCTCCTTTTCTTCTTTCTTCTTGGAAACTTCCAGTCTCTAAGGAAATGGTGGTTCTTGCTTGGTCCGCTTGGCTTGGACTGGTTTAGGATTTTTAGGTGCATTTGGCTGAATAGGATCATTTAGAGGCTCCTCCTCTTCTTCCATAGGAAGTTCAGTAATTATGGGCTTGGAAGGGGCTGGTAGCTTGGTTCCTGAATGCAAATGGATGTCACTGACACTCACATCATATGCAGGGAATTGATTTGAATCAACATAATATGCAGGCTGTTGTTGTGGTTTGTTATTAGGATTGGGTGTGGGCTGAGCTGGTAGCTGAGTTGGTTTGGGTGCATTAGAACTTGGATTAACAGGTGGAGGCATTATAGCAAGTTGTTGGGGCTGAGAAGGTGGCTGCATGTAGCTGGTGTTCTGAGTAGGCCATTGTTGTCCTCCTCTCCATTGATTTGTTTGTTGCCAATTTCCTAGAGGTGGTTGCTAGTGCCCTTGAAATTGTTGCCAATTCCCTTGAGGTTGTTGCCACTCAGGTGGAGGACTCTGATGGCTAGGCCAAGCATTTGGAGGGTTACTCCAAAGATGGGGTTGATATCCTCCATAACTAGGTGGATATGGGGGCTACCATTGGTTACCAGATGAATAAGAGTTAACATATGGTCCAACATAGGATAGTGGATTTGGTGGCATACCTTGTCTTGGAGCCCAAGGATTCCTTTGTGCAACATAGTAGACTTGGTCTTCTTCAATCTGAATTGGCTTGAACTCAAGTGGAATCTGCTTGCTTTCCAGGTTAGCTACCATCTTACATCTGTAGTCCTTCTTCTTTTGTTTGTAGTGGGGACAATACTCTGTCAACATCATCTCTGCCTCCTCTTGCTTCTTTTTGGCCTGAAGTGTGTCTACTTGTGTAGCTAGATTGTTGATAATTTCTTGCTTGAAGTCTACCAACAAATGAGTGATCTCCATTCTTGAAACTCCACCGGTAGTTGACTTACCCATGGAAGATTGATAAGCTCTCCCTTTCTTTGAAGCTGCCATAGAGTAATTATAGCAGTTTTTCTTGATATCCTCCCAAGGAACTTGGGAGATATCTCCTCCTTCCATGAGGTCCAAAGCATCAATGCAACTATCATTAATTCCTCTCAGGAAAAGAAACTTTTGTGAATCCTCATTAAGTGCATGGTGTGGATATTTTTGCAAGCAAAGCAAAAACCTTGCAATATAATCTTCCAAGCTCTCATCTTCCTTTTGCTGCATCCTTAAAATGTCACCTCCTCTCATGTCACCACCCCTGCAATATTCCTTGTACTTCTCAAGGAATTTTATATTCATTTCTTTCCAAGTTTCCACAGTATCTCTACCTAGGCTCATGAACCATCTTAGTGCAGCCACTTTCAAAGTGGTGGGGAATAAATTAAGCCTATGGGCATTAGTAGTATAATCATAACTTTTGCAGAGTATGTCAAACTCAATTAAAAAGGTATCAAGATCTTCTGTCACAAGCCCATAAAACTTGGGGAGTGCTGAGGCAGGAACGTTCTTGATGTTGTCAACTTCATTTTGATGAGCAATGGGGAAAGGAAACGCTGGTTGATTTTTTCTGTTCCTATTTGCATCACCCATGCCTGCTTGATGTGGTTCTAAGACAAAGGGGTTCTCAAGCTGATTTTGATCTTCCGAGGAGACTTTAGAGCTAGTCAGGTTAGGATATGTATTTGTAAAGGGGTGTGTATCTTCTTCTTCTTGTTTTGGTAGGTTCTAGTACTCAACTAGCTAGAATGGACGAGGATTGTTAGGAAGGAATCTCCCATAAGCATCCCTTCTCCTTCCTCTATGCATGTGGTATCACTCACTGTCAGTCAGCTCACACAAATAATTGGTAAAGAATCAGGGGGGGTCATTACTTCCTAAACGAGGATATGCTAAGAACAACTTTCAAAAATTCTACAACAAAAAATACCAATGACTCCAAAATCTTCCTAGCTTGACACCATCCCCGAAAAATGTTGGCCTCCTACAATGATCTCATAACTAAGCCTTTATAGCCTTGATTCAGAGACTGGACATCTAACCTAAATAGCCATTCAATCATCATGAAGGTGAATTTAACTTGTCAACCTAGGGACATGAACTTGAAATGGGTCGACACTGTATGTGCACTAGGGGATCAAGTAGTCATTGCATTCTACAGCTAAGCAACACAATACTAAAAGTAAATTGCTGAAAGGAAATAAAGCAGATTCTAAACATCAACCAACAACTATGCTTAAACTGAAATGTAGAGCAAGAATGAAAATCTGTGCGACAAACAGGGACTACTCTGTCTGCTTTGGCTTTAGGAACAGTCACATAATGGAATTCTAGTGGCTACAGGAACAGTCAATGCCAGATTTCTAACTAAGTATCAAACAAAAAATAATACTAAGTTAATGCTAAACTAACATAATACATTACTCACCAAGTGGGCCCCCTTGGATAAGTATCCTCTAAACTAACAAGAACTCAGATGCTCGAACTCAAAACTTTATTTTATTCATTGTGAATCATGCATACAAAGAGTAATGTGTCTATTTGTATTACTAAAACTGGAGAATGAGAGTACAATGTTAAATTGTGCAACCTCTTGAAGAAGGAGCGTCAAATAATTATTTATATTATAGCTAAACAAGGTAGTCAACTCCGCGACTAGGAGGGTGCCATTTAGGGAAAATAGGGGAAAGTGGAGCGATGGCGATTATGCATGCATGGAATCTGGTCAAACATGCAAGTCAAGCACATATCCAACACAATAGTAATGTCCATGCATGCTCGATCATTAAGGTCCACTACAAGGTGGTTATGTTTAGTTGCATGAAGAATCTTTGCTGTTGGCTGCCTTTGACTTGGAGCAATTTCTCATCTGGACATTGTGGTGCATGCCTAGCTAGCAATGTCTTCCTTAACTTGGCGTATTAAATTTGCAGGCCAAGGTTAGTACGCATAATAACTGCACATCAATAGTCACTCAAAGAAACATTCATTAATCACATGCAAAATCAATATAGATGACCCACGTATTATGCCAATTATCATTAAGTCTTGCAAAGATAGGATAATGTCAAATGTCAATGGTTTGAGGGAAACATTAAGCCAATACCAACACTTAAGCATTAAAGTCCATGGAATCTATGAGAAAATAGACTATAGATTCTATCCAAAACTAGACCAAAAACTAGGCTCATCAGTTGCAGCTTGAGAAGGAGAAAAAGGCTCTTGTTCAACCATCAGAGTATCCATCATAGCTGTTTTTGATAAAGGGAGTGACTCTTGGATGAGAATCAGAGGAAGAGATGGAGAGGAAGATGCAACAATAGATAGGGGATCATACTCAAGTGCCTCAACAATGAGCCTCTTACCATTCACTACCTTAGAGGTAGGAGCAGTAGGAGGCTGTGAAGGCTGAGACACAGAAGATGCTCCATGGGGAAGATTCCCCTTGCCATACAAAATGGGCCAAGGCACTGTGGGTAAGATAGGAAGTTTGAATGCCTAACGCTTGGCCTTTCGCCAAGTGGGCACCATCAAAATCCCCAAAAGATGCATAGGGGTGGAATTCGATGATGTCATAGCTGGACGAGAGGAAGAGGCTAGTGGAACAACAAAGGAGGAAGAAGAAGGGCCCTGAGCACGTGTAAGCTTCCCTTTCCCCTTCCCCTTTTGAGAGGAATATGTAGCTTGCTACTGCGCTACAGGGTGAATCATTTTTGACTGCACCTTGCCCCTGATCTTGTACTTAACATAACTTCGATAAAGTCCATTTTGGGAGGAAGTGGATCAATCGGGGCAAGCCAAAAATGACCTAATGATTAACCTCCACGGGATACCAATGGCTGATATCTAGTATAATGCACGACATGCACGACACCTTTGTGAGAGAACTTGCATGAATGGGGTTGCTTCCACAATTCATAAGTTCCTAAAGTTATTGATGTGAGCAGGAATGTATAGAGGAGATGCCTTGTTATTCATGGGTAAATCCTGCGACATAAAAGTCACATCTGGAAAACCAGTCACAGGTTGAGGGGGAGGACTAGGAGTAAATGAGACCACATTTACATATGCAGAAGGGACCTCATCGATAGGATCAAGAATGGAAGGCCTAACAATCAAGTTAGCAGAATGTGATAGAAATGGATCTGTGTAGATATGCAATTCACTATTCACCTTAGCCACATACTTGTTTGCATTCTACTTTTTACCATCGAGGTAGATGGTACCATCATCAATGTGATCTTGTATCTCATGATGTAGGTGAATACAACATCCAGTATCATTCCCATGGACACGATGGTATTGGCAGAATGCATTTCCATCATACCAGTCAAGATAAGGCTCTCTAAGAGGTCGATGATCTTCTAATGTTATAATCTTATCCTTCAACAAATTTTGTAGATGTAGTGTAGGAAAATGCATAACTTTGCATTTTCACACGTAATTTGGACCTATTTTAGTGCTCCTTGCATTAAATTCCCTTTAGGCCACTTATTATGGGCCCCTAAGACCCCTTTTTGTGCATCTCGAGGCATATTTCAACTCTAAACCTGACCAAAAACCATAAATAACCGTTAATCTTGGTAACCCACCTTTCAAATTTGCAAATTAAGCCTAGTGGGACCAAGACACCCTTGGTGGTGTCTTAGTCCCACCTAGTGGGACCAAGATGCCACCTAGGGTGTCTTAGTCCCGAGTGCTTTATTTTCGGGAATTAAGAGCTGAAAATGAAAATATTTGAATTAATTTCACATTTTGTCAGCCTTCAGGATCTAACAATCAGGTTATTAGATAGGAATGCCTATAAAAGTAAGATTCACACCCCATTTTCACCTGAGAAAGTGAGAAACAAGTAAGTTGAAGAAAAGAAAGTTGAAGGAGAGTTTCAAGAAGCAAGGAATTGAAGTCTTAGAGCAGCCTTTTATTGTGTTTTTTGCAGGTTTTTCAAGT
This sequence comes from Sequoia sempervirens, assembly GCA_007258455.2. NCBI lineage: Eukaryota > Viridiplantae > Streptophyta > Pinopsida > Cupressales > Cupressaceae > Sequoia > Sequoia sempervirens. The sequence continues at coordinate 200,174,673 of VDFB02086081.1, read as the reverse complement.
CTATTTCCAAGTCAAGATCTAGCATTGCCAAAGACTAATGATGGATGCCTATAGAGGATCATGAGATATTCTAGGTTGGAGATGCAACTAGCAATTCTTACGAGCCTAAGGACTTGTTTCTTGATTGATTCCATCTTCCATTTTTGTTCTATTTTTTGCCTAAGGAAGGTACATTTCATGTTTATGACTTATTAGGGTGATTAGAGATCTCCTTTTTAGGTCACTTTCATTTTCATCTTAGGAATTCTTTTCTAACACATTTGAATAAGGTTTCTCCATGTTCTATTTTGCATAATATTAGACACACTTAAGATTAGGGCACACACATATTTCCATTTTTAGATCTATGCATTTCCTTAATTACCAAACAAGGGGTTTGACCAAGGAAAACCCCCATAAACAATCAATCAAATTTCCTTTTTTTTGCAGGTTATTTATAGGTTTAGATATGAAGAATTGGTGAAGAAGGAAGTGTAGATCTTGAACCTCAAGACCACATTCATAAATTTTAGAAATTCAGATCGGGACTAATAAGACACCTAGGGCGTCTTAGTCCTGTGGGTGGAATTTTGTAGAGATTCTTTTAGATCCGGTTCCAAAATCTGAAGATTCTGCATCTGCCTCAAAAAACAACAGTGAGACTAATAAGATAGTAATGGCGTCTTAGTCCTCCATAGCATATTTTGATAACTTCTTTGCATTTCTAGAATCCTTGTCACATTTCCAGACTTCCCAGATACACATATCCTAACTTTTTGTTGCATTATTAGGTTTTGTGAGTTGAATGTTCATTTGTCTTTTCCAAGCTTTTACTTGGTGGTGAACCCCTAAAATCTTAAATAACCCCCTCCTAGGTCTTCCTTGTTGAGAATTGGCTCACCTTGTGAGGTTGTTAGTCAATCCAATTAGGGTTCCTAGGACATTATTGAATGAAAAGGTAAATAAGTGGGTACATTCCCCCACCCTATTTTTCTTATTATTCAGCAGAATAGAAGAATAGGACTTAGATAACTTACTAAACTACCTGTTGCGCTTGAGGCCTCGATCATTGGTCATGACAACTACATTTGCAACAGATTTACCTTTTCTTAAGATTGATAGTATAGATCTTCCTTCAATACAGGAGCGTGGGGAATATCCCTTGAACTGAACAACTGTCTACTGATACTCCCACAACGTAGCACCCAGATGTGTGAAAGAAGGATATTTGATTAAGGAAAAAATTTCTTGCCAAGATTGCTGCAGGTTTCTTATGAACACCTTCTGCATGTTTGAGTCGGGCAATAGGTATGCGATTTGAGAAAAGAGTGCTTAGGATTGAGCAGTGAAATCAATGATCTTCTCATGCTCTCCTTGCTTGCATTGGAAAAGATCCAAGAACGTCATCTTCGGTCCGATATTAGCTTGGAACTACCAGAGAAACTGATTTACAAGTTGATCAAACATGAGAATATATAATTTTTAGGCAAGGAACAATACCACTTGAGTGTTGTATCCTTGAGAGATCAAGGAAAAAGTTTAGCCATCAGAGCATTGTGATGAAAGAAGTCCATACACATCACATTAAAAGTTGACATGTGTGTTTGAGGATCTCCTTTACCAACATACTTCTTAAACTTAGGAATTTCCATCCCTTGAGGGAAGGGAGTGTTCAAAATTTTCACCGACAAAGGGCTATGTCAGAAGGATTGAAAGATAGGCTGGGTAGAGGCTTGGGACAAAATCACTAGTTGGTTCTACATTTGACCCATATTTTGTAGCAAGGAATTCAAAATAGGGTTAGATGAAGACATAGGACTAGTGGAGTTGCCACCAGAGCCACCACCATGACCACCACTGGAGCCACCGCCAAGGCCACCGTTGTAGCCACTACTAGAGCCACCACCATAGCCTCCAATAGAGGCACTGCTGGAGCCACCACTGGAGCCACCACTGTGACCACCATCAAAGCCACTATCGTGACCACCAGATATACCAGGACCACTATCCCCCACTCCACTATATATCCCATTGCCAAGAATATAGCAACCCCCAAGAGGAAGAACATCAAATCCTAAGGGTATTTTGCTTGCTTTGATAGTAGGAGGTGGATCAGGAATGGAGGAAGGACTCGTTTTATCCATGTATACCGATGTCATGGGCATTGAGATGCTAATCTATCTTTCATAAGTGTTGTGCTCATGGCCTCGGGTGATTCTCAATGTAGGATTGTAAGAGGGGACATATACTTGCACTAAGTTGGTAAGGCCATAGAGAAACTCTATGCCTATTCAATCCTTTCCTAACATATATCTAATCTCATTAGCAACCTTTGCAGGCCTAGCCATGCTTTTATCTTTCTCTAGGCGATTTACAAGATCCAATAGACTCCTATCTAGAGCTGTGAGATGCTTTGTAGGAATAGGGATGGGTTCATTCTCATCCAGAGGCATAGGAAAAGGGGAAGTAGGAGGTGTAGGGGCATGAGTGGTTTCATTGAAGTAACTTGTCTCCACCGCCAATACCATCTCTTGGGAGGCAAGAGCTGAAGTGACCCTTGTAAATTCCATTCCTAAGTGTTGATGTCGTGCACTCCTTCTAACTACATACCCAGAGGTTGTAGACTAAGATGTGAAGCTCATAAAGCTTCACAACACATAAGCTCACAACCTACGTAGACATGAGGAAGAGAACCTCAACACAAAGAAACAAATATCACAAGTTTCACGTCGAGTTCACAAAAATTTAGAGGGGGACTAGCTACTTAGGACCCCAGGTCATGGGAGGGTCTAGAACGATTAGCTGCCTTGATCTACCTCACGCTAATTTTTTTAAAGGTAAGTTTAATGTTTTAGGGGGTGAAAAGGAAGGGAAATTGATTTACCGCTATCCCTCTATCAACCTGAGAGGTTTAGAGAATCAGGTGAGCAGGTTCTTGAGTCAAAACTGAGACCTAGGTAGCTTTCTTCTAGAGGACCCGAGCACAAAAGATGAATAACTTCATGATACACTTGCATCCTGGTCGGGTGTTGGCATCCGTATAGAGATAGAACACTAAGTATAGTTTAAACTGATAGGAATCTACTAATCTACCTGATAAACAAAGTTTCAAGAAACAACATAAAACTAGAAATGACTAATTAGCTAGAACAACAAGAAGAATACTTTAACTTAAGAAGTGAAATTTGATGAGAACAAAGGTGGTAGAAACACAACTCACGGTTGGTCCAACCTCCCACAAGCTCCACACGAACATGATCACCTACACACAACAAAATAGGGAAAAATGTTGGTGCTATTTTAGGGATTTCCGTAGTTAAACCCCCATTTTGATGTTCCCACCTCCACAAACAACCATAATAGCCATGATATAGAAAATGTGATAAAGTATGGAAATAAAGTACTACCAAGTAATGGTAACAACACTATGCTACACAAATAAAATCAAAATGCTAAATGAAATGGACATGACCTCCCAAACAAGGTGCCCTCAAGCATGTGAAGGGAGATGCGATCTCACAAGCTTGTAGATGCAAATGTTGCTGTAAGAACGAGAGAAAAATCTAGCATAGTGTTTCCTTGGAGCTTCAACAATGAAGAATGCTATGAAAATGGAGTGTGGAGAAATGTGAAGTGAGAGTGAAGAATCTTGAAGAAGTGTGTAGAGGATTTAATGAATGAATGAGAATGTGTTTTGAGATGAATAAAATCCCAAAAGAGCCATTTAAGGTCGGTTAAGGGAATAGGGGAATTACAACTCTTTGTCTCCAATGGAGAAGTGTAACACCTCTACAAATTCCATAGGTGGGAATCCTATTAGGACGACAACATGCTGTGTAGATATTTGTGCGCCGCACTAGCATCCCTGACAAAAATTCCTCCACCAAAACTACAAATAGCCACGAAGCGGGTGGAAGTGGAATGGATGAAGTGGAAAAGCACATTAGGTTTAATTATTCTAAGGTAAGGGGATGTAAATGGGGAATTTGCAAGGGGTGCAAATTCAATCCATTACACTCATGTATCAGTATTTTATAGAAAGGTTAAGTTTTTGATAGTCCTAGAAGGAAGAAAATGAAGTTTTCTTCATAGGTAGCAATTGTTTATATGTTAACATAGAATACAACCTACACAAGATATTCATTTTCTATTAAAGGTGCCAAAGGTAAGGCATTTATTTGAAGATTCATGTAATGAAATCACAAAAATAACATCAATTACCAAATCACACATAATAGAATAGGTTTTTGAGGGTAGAATAATGATTTTTAGTGCTCAAAATATTTTCTTACAATATGAAATAGTTGTAAATGATTTAAAAATTACTTGAAAATGATGGTATTATATTGATTTTCAGTCATGAAGTGATTTTTTCTAAGTTACAAAATAGTATCTTTGTTTGAAAAGAGCTTTGAAAAAGCTACAACTCTTCTCCAAAAACTGTAAGAACTAACTCTAGATAAATTGTGCCTAGGGATATCATATTGACTTGGCCCTCTATCATAACATCTAGCAACACATTTTTAGGAGAAAATGACTTATGTTAGATAGGTCAAACCTCTTTGGATTCCCAATTGAGTTGGCTCCTTCTTATGCTCCTAGAAAGATGCTCTATAATGATAGTTGTTCAAAATTCCTTGATGCTTTGACCTCTTCCAACTCATGCCACTCCTAGATGCTTGAGGATGAGGATGAATGATCAAACAACCTCCTATATATTTTTAACTTCTTCTATAATCTCTCAAACTACCCTCCAATTTACTCAGACTACCCATAGATTCCTACAACTGCTCCTAAATTATTGGAAAAAAGTTATGATTTCTCATTCAACTCCCAACTAATACAACCTCCCTCAAACTTGTTTATAGGGTATGTGAAAAGAGGTTTGAGGTGGATAAAAACCCTAGGGGTTATGGAAGATATTTTAGGGCCTTTTGGAAAAATTCTATTATCATTAAGACCTCCTTTATCCATGTATTCCCAATATATTTTCATCATTTTTCTTTGTCAACCATCTTACTACTATTAGGTTTATTCTCATAGGAGATTTCTTCATATCACATTTTATTATGTTTGTCAAAATAGGCCTAGACCACCTTTTGTGTACCAAATGAACCCTAACTCCTTCACATTATCCTTAGATAAAAACTATCTTGTTATTGTGCATTGTGTCTTTTTTCTTAGATATTTTTATCATCCTTCATGTTTTTCTATCACTGTAACCTCAAATATTCCTTTATAAATGCTAACTTTCCATTGTCATTGCCCCTATGGATGCTTTGCTACTATCATTGAAAATTTATGTGTTATCTTTTTGATAGGTCACTCAACTGTTACAATGCCTATAAATAATGTGTCACATGATGCATATTTAAGGTTTCTACATTCCATCATGGATTCTTTAAATATCCTTTGGCATTGAACTATCTTTCACTATCATTCTCTGTCCCTCTTTGGTTTGAAATCTAACAATCTACTCAATCTTAGCCTTGAGAATGTGAAGTCAAATACAAATATATTCCCATGTGTAATGATGCTAAAACCAAAAATATAAACATGCCACCGTAAAGAGAAGGGTGATCTCTTTTATTTTGAATTCACATAGCCTTTTACTCATTAGGAATCACTTAATACTTCCTTGATATTATCATACTTTATTGCCATTACTACTTTTAGGTGTGTAAGTTCATTTTTTCTGGGGATCTTAGAAAAATTTAACTTCTCATTAGCTCTTGTGATTGTAGTCTATCATCAACGCTAGATCTTGACCATTATTATGCATCTTCCTTGTCATGCATTGCCTTATGAAATTTACCTATAGATTGTCTATCCTTATAAACTATTCACTATGACAGTCATGTGTTATTCACTTAGTCATCACTCCTTTGAAGGTAAAATTATTGGTTTCATCATGATTTACACTTTGGTAACTAACTTGTTTCTATCATGCATAAGTTGGCTATCACAAAATAAGAAAAATACCCTCTTCAAAAAAGCTTGTCATTATTGCTTGTGAACTACCCCCTAAAACACTATCATTAACTATCCTTTAGCCTTGATTTGATAAATAAATTTAGTTCATAATTATACTTGACAGTCAAAGGTGATTTTATTCTTTTGAAAGCCTCTCAAAAAAGATCTATATTTTTCCTCATTACTTCTTATTGTCATCTCTCTTGATTAACCTTTGCTTACTACATCTCAAGCAATGTTTGTTAAAATTGTCACCACACTTCTACGTTGGTCACATCTCTAACCACTTTGTCTTATGCATTATATGATTATATTATTGAAATATTAACGTGACTATGATATTGTCATGTTAGGCCTATCATAACCATGGGCCTTAGACTAACTCTCAAAAGCGAGTCTTCATGATTCCTTCAAAAATTTCCTCACATCTAGTCATTGGAGACCCTGATGCTACTATCACTCTTGTGTTGATACACTTATCTTGAGATCACCATCAAAATAAATTTTCTTCAACATTTTTTTCTTGTAAAGGGACTCTATCATATACATTATACCATCTTTTTGTTCTTGTTCATGCCAAGATGCTTACTATAACTTCCTTCTTATTAACCTCAGATCTATCACCTTAGCATCTATTAATCTGAGTACTTTGGAATTCATTCTAGTCCTTTGTCCATTATATCTTCAAGGAAAACTTTCTAAAACTATCCATAACCTATATATTTTGATTTCATTGAAACTTCTATGCATGTTGTTCCTTATAGACATTTGGAATGGGGTTTTAACAAAGATTTGTTTCTTAACTAAATATTTAACATTCACCATGTGAATTATGATACCATTGACAAGGGAATGAGGTAAACAAAATGAAATTACACACTATTGATTTCATAGACCTTAAATATGGATTGGATTGAGCTACAATCACCTTTTAAAAGGAGTTTGAATATATGCACATGTTTTGTGAATGATGACACATGTTTATTGAAAAATCTATAGCTAATATATTTTTTTAGTTGAGATTGGAAAAAATCCTTCAAAACTAGGAAATACTCATATGAGGGTTTTAGCAATGAATAGGGGTTTTAACACACGTAAGTTAAGTAAGCTCTTTAACAGGTCTCAATGTAGGATACTCCTTACTGTCCTTCTTAATTATCATTTTCATAATATATTGTTACCACTGTGTGTTGACCTTTTGCTTCAAATCTCTAAGATACCCTTTGCTTTCAAATCTTTGCAACCTTATCATTATCATGTGGCTTGTTACTTTCCTTATTCTCCATATGCATGATTGGTCTCATAACTTGTCCTTGATCATGGATTTTTCAAGGTATATATCATGTATTTAATCATGTCTTCATGTTCTTTCAAATTCTATCACACACATGCAAGTTGACTGTTACTACCTCTTTTAAGCTTCCATAGAGTTGTCTAACACACCAAACATTTTTAGACTATCCCCTTTTATTATTTTTCTCATGGATACTTCCTTTTAAACTTTCCTTAGCATTGTACTACCACACTAGCTTGATTACTATATGAACATTGAAAGGATTTGTATCACGCCCTTTTCTTGCAGTCATAGTTGACTGTCCCTCACATGATATTTGCTCACTATTCCTTTAAAATTATAGTGTTTAAGGGATAAATTTATGAAATTTTTATAATATTCTATCTATGCATACTATGTGTACTCTTAGTGTATTATGATTGGTTTTCAATTATTTTTCCAAAAGTAGATACCATTATCATGAGATAAGCCTTCTTATAGCTATCTGTGTCATGATTGTCCTTCCATATCTCTAGGAAAAAAATATTACTATCAATGTGTTGCAATAAAACTCATTCATTTCATTAGGTATTTACATGTAGTGCCTATAGATTCTCAACCAATCTTGCGAAAGCCTTCTTGTATCTTTCCCTAAACTCTTCCACAACAACTCCCATAAAATATTTTTGAGAAAAACTTCCCACTATTAAGTTCCCACCCTTATCACTGTGTTGTCTTGAGGACTATATTATGGATAGGTATGCTATCCTCCTTTTGAATGTGATCTTCATTATTGTGTTCTTTTTAGTCCTCTATTCACCGATTCTTCATGACATCTACAAGTATCTTGGCTTCATGGATATATTATCACCAATACTATCATGCTTATCATACAATAAAACCTTCTTGTATTTGAAAGCAATAAAAACACAAGTGATCAGAATGTTGGTGTGAATAAAGTATTGTACCTAGTTAATTCCTTACTAGGGGAATTATTCACATATTAAGTTTACTTAGGTCCTAGGATTACTTCTAGAAGTCTTAATTGTATTTTCTAGATTTTATATTATCCTAGGTAGTTATGAGTTAGTTGTCTCATGTGATAGGATTAAGACACTTTCCATGATCTTGTCTAATCCTATCTCTCATCTTGCCTTTATAAGAAATGCATCTCAAACATATTTTACATATTGTGAATCTTGTATCATATTGTAATTATTGTTTGGTGGAATAAAATCTTCTATTGTTGCTTCTATCTGTATATGTTGAAAATTGAAGAACTGAATGATTTAAACTATAAATCCAAATCAATATCTCAACATAACATCAATGGAGCATTTCTTAACTAAAAACACATGCAAAATGAAACTACAATATGAAAACCAAAAAACATGAGAATTCAAAAAAAATCAAACTCCATTGTTATCCTATCTACAAGATCTTGTCTTTGCTCTCAGATTTTTGCAGTAAAAAGCACAAGAGGCCATGTAGAACATATTTGATCAAAATGAGATTGGAGTCATCTAAAAAGTGAGGAGGAAGTGGGCTTTAATAGATGTCCTTGTGGGAAAGATCTGGATTTTGAGAAGAATGTGGGATAAATGATTATTTAAATTGTTTAATGAAATTGGTTTATGAAATGGACAAATGCTCATGCAAATATATTTATGAAATGGGTTTATGATTATGGAAATATGATTATGTTTTGGATATAATGATTATGTATAAAATGTGTAATGGATGTATTTAAATGATTATGGATTAATGTTTAATGAAATGGATGAGTTAATGATTATGCAAATGGTTTAGGAGGAAAAAATATATTAATGAATAAATTAAATAGATAATGGAACCTATTTAATTAATAGAAGAAATTAAATTATTATAAGGACATTTTTATGTGTCTACATTTTGCCCCTCTTTGAGACAATGTAGCTTGTGTTGTTTCAAAGAAAAATTGATTAATTGATACATGCCCCAGGGATATCCCGATAAAGATGATGATAAGGTTTGATATGCTCGTTGAAGAGATTGATCAAACAAGCTATGATAAGATTAATCTCTTGATAGATCATGAGGAGAAAATTTTCTAATTGATATTGCATGAGCGATTAAGCGAAGATGCACATTTGATGAAAATGCACAGTTGATGGGCATAATTGAACAATTGATGTAAATGATCAGTATAGCCAGGTTGATAAGTTGATTAAGTTGATTGAGATTGATGCTAGTGTAAAACAATGATTGATTAATAGATTATGTGATCAGGGAGCACTGGAGTCCCAAGGTAGAATAGGTTGATTGATTTGATATGTGTATTAAAAGATAAGCATCAGTTAGATAAACCAATTGATTACCCTTTGAGATAAGGAGCATGAATAAAATGAAATGATGAAGGTAATGGATGATGGAAGAAATGATAGATGAAAAACATATAGGAAGGAAATGAAGGTGGTGAAGCTTCTTGTGCTTTAAAAAGTGCTTATATCATCATAGAGCTTATTATGTCGCAAATTAGTCTAAGCATCTAGATAACATGAACTTCTAGATAACCTGAATAATGTTTACATTTTTATTTAGCAATGAAGTATAAACATCTAGGTATAAGGACCTTAGATGACCTGAATACTTATTGCATGGAAGACACTATCAGACAAGGAATGCTCTCATCCACACTAGACTCATAGGTCCTTGATGATTTTAGACAACCATGTCTTAAGACAAGTCAACTTGTGAATGAGAAACAATCCACAAACAACAAACAAGTGGATATGCCTCATCCTCGCCTCTCTAGTCGAAGACATCCTGGAGAAGCTAAAAGACATGCCACCAAAGATAAAATCATAAAATAATCAAAGATTAAAAAACAAACAGGCATCATGCTTCCATGTAGAACTGGTTCTTGTCACAGTTTATGCGTTTGGTTGGATTTGCAAGATAAATTGGTAGGTATGTTTCAATGTCCGCTTGATTGTCAATCATGACACGTTTTGATTTTGTTGAAGTTCAAAGTTGTGTGGCGATCTGAAAGTGCCACTATTTTTTGGATTTTTTTTTGGTTTTTGAAATATTTGATTTTTTTTGGATTTTCTAAATTTTTGATTTTGTTTTGATTTTTTTTTGATTTTTTGGATTTTTGAATTTTGATTTTTTGGATTTTTGAATTTTTTTGATTTTTTGAAGTTTTTATTTTTTGAATATTTGGTTTTTTTTAATTTTCAGGATATTTAATTTTTTTTGGATTTTTTTAGGACATTTTATGATTTTTATGGATTTTTTTTCAAGACATTATATGATTTTTATGGATTTTTTCAGGACAATTTAAAGAGGGAATAACATGAAATGTGATATATGCTTGGTTGAAGAAATTAGATGCCCCACACTAGAGGTAGTGCAACCATGAATAAATGATAGATCAAAATGAAAGATTCACTACAAAACATGTCACACAAGCAACATATCTCTTGTGGAAAGATGATAATGGTTGATTGATTAAGATGCTAGGAATGATTGATTCCATAAGGCATTATAATGATAAATACTTAGGATCACTGATTCCTCTAAGTACGATAAGATTGATGATTGTTTGATGATTGATTGACAAAAGATATGAGGATTGGATAATGTTTTACAACTAGGCTCAAATATGATTTGAATGATAAGATTCAAGGTTTCAAAGAGACATGATGGCCCATCCTGGGGTAGTGTAATCATAGAAAAATGTTAAGGATGTGAACTCTGATGGAATGGTAACACATAAGGATATGAAAGGAAATCTAAAGCATGCATTTGTAATTTTTCCTCTAATCTAATCAAGAATAAAGAAATGAAATGAGACATGGATTTTGATAAGCTAGGAGATATGGAATGGAAGAATGCAAGGATACGGATAATAAATATGATGATCAAGATCAACTACATAATATATGGACATAATGCCTAAGTATTTTTCCCCTATTTCTCATCAAGAACAAGGAAGGGAAGAAAGGATGTATTTAGGTAGAATGATGAAATATGGATAAGGTGAAGGATATGGTACAAAAGATGTGGATAAAGTGTATGACATTCAAGAAGATCCTTAACCTTGTCAAGATCAAAAGTGGAAAGGTAAAGGATAAACATAAAGAGGATAATGGATATGAATGACCAGATGGATGAAACTTGCCCCCAAGGTAAAGTGCAAGAGAAAGGGAAAATAATAGGAAAATGGAAGGTAGTATATGCATGATAGGAAGATGGAGGGAGGACTCAAGCATCAAGTTCCATGACTAATATCCCTCAAATATGTGCTCTAATAAACTATGAAAATGAGGATTAGACTCTTAAATGTTGGTAGATTAATGGTATGATGGAAGAAGCTAAGGACTTATGCAAAGGTTTGGATTAAAGGAGGATAATGGGGGATACATGTTGGATAATGGATATGAGGTTGGAAGGTTTGTTGATGAATAGATGAAAAGGATGGAAATATCAACATCAACACACACCTTGAAGGGTGATGGAGTGATGGAGGAAAAATGGAGTTTGAAGGTGATAGGTTTTTAGATGGATGATTGGAGGAAGCTTTTGGATTAGCAAATTTGGATGCCAATTTAGATTTTATTGCTTCTATGAGACTTTTAGGAATCCACATAGCTTTTGATTTTGATTTTTTCTTTGTGGGCCTTTGTGGCCTTTGAGATTTTTCTTTTTGCTTTATGGACCTTTGTGGCCTTTGAAATTTTTCTTTTTGCTTTATAGGATTTTGTGGCCTTTGAATTTTTTTCTTTTGACATTGGATCAGATTTTCTTTTACTTTTGCATGTCTCTTCAAGGAGATACGTTGATCCTTTGATATATGTGGATTTTGATATGGAAGCTTTTGACATTTGGTACCCAAATTACTTCCAAGATCAATGGAATAGGTGGATGGAGATGAATGATGTGGAGGTATTATGGATGGGTTAATGTAGGTAGAATTTTGAGAGGGATCAAGGATGTGTGCCTTTATTGTTCTTGATGAATAGAAGATGGAGGGATGTAGGGAACCAACATGAATGGAAGGGTTGATGAACTAGGGTTTGGATGATAAGGACCCAAGATAGATTAAATATTTTTTAGACTAGGATAGGGACCGAGGATAGATGGAAGGTTTGATGGACTAGGATACTTAGGTTTATTTTGATGGAATCTGGACTTGCAATGGGTACCAATGTCTTGAGCATGAGGTGTATAACCAAGGCCATAATAATATGGTTTTTCTTGGATATAAAGGGGTTATAGGATACCTTGTTCATGAAGGCCTAATCCTTTTCCTTTGTAGTTCATTCTTTGACACATTCGTTTTCTAATGGGATATGCATTATTTATGAAACAAGATGCAAGTCCATGGTGAGGTGGATGTGATATGGAAGGAATAATGAGATCTTGGAGTAAACCACCTTGGATAAATGTCATGGAACCAATTTGATAGGTAAGGGGCTCATGGATAGCTTGAATAAGGGTGATAGACTCTTGTGGAGGATTGTGACGATGAGGGGAATCAAGATGGGTGATAGGATATTGACATGGGGATGATGGGGTACTTTAATCTTGAATTGGAAAAGGATCACAAGGTGTAGGAGATGGAGTAGCCTGCTCTTTATTAGGTATGGAACCATCATGGAGTGGTATGAAAGACATATCTTGATCATGAGATTTTTTGGAAAGCATATCTTGATCATAAAATGGTAGGAAATCATTAGATATGATGGAAGAACTATCATGCTCTTGGGATGCAATGGCATCATGAGATGGTATGGATCCATTAGATGAGGTGGAAGGAGGACTTGGAAGGATAATTTTCTCTTGATATGGAAGGGGATCATCTTGGATGAAATAAAAAGAGATAAGGGGATCATCATGAAATTCTTGAGAGATGGGATCTTGGTCAAAGATTGGAAGGGATTGTGGAATTTTGGTATCATTGGATGGAGTGGAAAGATTACTTTGATCTTGATGTGTAGGGGAGTCTATGCTAGCATGCTTTGGACTAAGAGATTGACATGACTCATTGGATGTAGATGATATGATGGGAGAGGATGGTTGGATAGATTCGTTAACTTGGGTGAAAGACTCATGAGGTTTATTTTGACTTATGGGGGATGAAGATAGATGCATGACATGGTAGGATTGCAAAATATTATTTGTGTTTGAGGAATTAGATTTGGGTTTCTCATTTAGCCTTTGAAGAAAGTCATGAACATTGAACTTGGATGATGTAGTTTTGGGTGAGGATAAAGGCTTATGAGATGATTGCATCACTTCATTCAAATGTTGGGATTCTAGTTGTTTTTCAAGCTCTTTCAAACAATGGTCAAGATATTCAATCCTTTGGTTTCGTTCATAGGTCGGGGATGAATATGGAGGATAATGGCTAGACATGTTTGGTTGATGGTTTTGGGAATGTTTTGAGGTGTTTAGGGATGGTTAGAGATGATTAGGGTAAATTAAGAAAGATTATGAATGATTTAGGGATGGATATTGGTTGTGATAGGTGATTGTGTTTGATTAAGATTGAAAATGTTTGTGTCAGGAATATAGTTCAAACAAAAAAGCACAATGTCTGAATATTTTGACTTGACTTGAAGACAAGCACAACCTAGTTATTTAGAAAGGTTTGTATACTTGGTATAGCCCACTAAAATACCCCAAGATTAGTGTGAAACACCTCTCTTTTGAGAGTGGATAGCTTAGAAGTTTGGTGGCACTGGCTCATCTCCACGACACACACTTCTCGAGAACACCAAACTTCAAATTCCCAAAGACCCGAAGATCTCAAGGAATTTTCTATCTCCACTCAAGGGAGTTAATAGTAAGCATCTTCGAGCATGATATTGCACCCTACACTATACTAAGCAATGACCGAAAGGCTCCTAGGCTTCTAAAAACAAGAGGTGTCTAGTGGGGGACTACCGTGAATAAAGAGCCCATTTGTAATAGCCTGATAGTTGGGAGGCCCACTCCCACTCTCATCACCAACAAGTCTTGGCGGATTGAGGTTCTTGTGGTTTGGATTCGAACGATGCTAGCCACTCCTTGGGGTACAACTTTCATTCTCCCCCCTTTGATATAGCCCACTGGGAAACATGCTCAAGGTCAAACCCTAAGGTGATGAAATCCCAAGGGATGCCTTTCCTAAAAATAAAAGGGAGACTAATTTGTATTTCTCGTCACCCAGGATTGCACAAGTGTGCAAGGGGAGAGGATACGTACACACTAGCTCGGGTAACACAAAATGTGCAAGCACACCAAACACAACAAACAAGGTTCTTTTTAAGCACCAATTGAAATGTGATCTACTCTAAAGAAAAAAAGGTTTTAGTAGTCTCAGAATAAAGTCTTGGAGACACGAAAAAACCTACAAAACCACCCATCAGTAGTTTTAGTCAATGTTCTTCGACAAATGAGAGTTTTATATTTTTGTTTTTTTAAGCCTTAGAGAAATGAACCTACAAAAAAAAAAAGATATATTAACAACGTTAGCCCTGAAACTAAAAAAATATACTAAAAAGAAAAAGTAGCATTTACTGTAAAATCTAATTTAAAAAAAATCTACCTAAATTAGAAAAATCTAGCTCTAAATTAGAAACTCAAATTTAAACTAAATTAGTGACTTAAATCTAACTTCAATTAGTAATAATCTAAACTAAATTAGAAAATTGAATTAGAAACTAAGTTAGAAACTAAACTCAATTAGGAAAATTAAAATCTAAACTAAATTAATAACTAAAAATCTAACTAAATTAGCAATTTAAAAATCTAAACTAAATTAAAAATTAGAAACTAAACTAAATTAGAAAAAACTAAACTAAATTAGAAATTTGAAAACTAAACTAAATTAGAAAATAAAAAACTAAACTAATTTAGAAATTTAAAAACTAAACTAATTTAAAAATCAGAAATCTAATATAAATTAAAAATTAGAAAACTAAATTGAAAATCAGAAAACTAAACTAACTTAAAAATCAGAAATCTAATCTAAATTAAAAATTAGAAAAATAAATTGAAAATCAGAAAACTAAACTAACTTAAAAATCATAAATCTAATCTAAATTAAAAATAAGAAAACTAAAATAAACTAGAAATTAAAAAACTAATCTAAACTAGAAATTTGAGAACTAAACTAAATTCCATTAATCTAAATAAAATCTGAATTTAAATTAGGTTAAAGCTCAACCAGAAAGACATTTTTGCTTGGAATAAAAACTGATAAATGATTTTCAAACACTACGGATAGCTTTTTCTGTTTGAATCAAATCTTATAAGACAACTGAATTTCACGTTGAGTTCACTATTTTGTATATGCTGAAAATTGAAGAATTGAATGATTTAAACTATAAATCCAAATCAATATTTCAACATAACATCAATGGAGCATTTCTTAAATGAAAACACATGCAAAATGAAACTACACTATGAAAACCAAAAAAACATGAGCATTCAAAAGAAATCAAACTCCATTGTTATCCTATCTACAAGATCTTGTCTTTGCTCTCTTTTGCAACAAAAAGCACAAGAGGCTATGTAGAATGAATTTGATCAAAATGAGATTGGAGTTGTCTAAAAAGTGAGGAGGAAGCGGGATTTTATAGATGTCCTTGTGGGAAAGATCCAGATTTTGGGAAGAATGTGGGATAAACGATTATTTAAATTGTTTAATGAAATTGGTTTATGAAATGGACAAATGCTCATGCAAATGTATTTATGAAATGGGTTTATGATTATGGAAATATGATTATGTAATGAATATAATGATTGTGTATAAAATGTGTAATGGATATATTTAAATGATTATGGATTAATGTTTAATGAAATGGATGAGTTAATGATTATGCAAATAGTTTAGGAGAAAAAAATATATTAATGAATTAATTAAAGAGATAATGGAACCTATTTAATTAATAGAAGAAATTAAACTATTATAAGAAAATTTGTATGTGTCTACACTATCTTTTGCATGTGGATGTTATTTGGTATTTCAGATTGAAGATATTGGTTGCTCACTTCAACATAGAACATTCAACATTTTCTATGAACTTGTGGACACTGATTTTGGGTGTCCAAGATGTTCTAGCACTTTTAGGGTTTTTCACCTAAAAGGAGAGAAATGGACCCAAAATGCTAATGTCTACACTCAAGATTAATGTAAATAGGGATTTAGCGTATCTAAATATTATTTATAAATGTAATAAATTGAAAAAAAAATGATTTATTGATGTTAAACCCAAGAAATGTAAAGTGCTAGAAAACACACTGTGATATGTAGAATGATAAAATGAATGCAATAAAGAACAAAATAAAGATGCTAAATAGAAACTATGCACTTGGAAACTGATGAAGAGTAGAATGGAGATTGTAGAGACCTCTAAAATTATGAAAAACTTGATTTCTGAGCCAACTGGGACACTTACGCCAAGCTAGGTGACTTAGTCCCAAATCGGGGAAACTGTCCAGAAAGCTATTTCTACCAAATGGGTATTTGAAATTGTAAAAATATTAGAAAAACTAGTGCAGTGGGACTAAGTCACCACTATGGGTGACAGTCCACTTTGATTTTTCTACAAATCCAAAAGTGGAAACGAAAGCCCAAAGTTTGCACTCTATTTTCTAACGGAAACCCGAATCGAAATCTACAAAATTACCTACAAAATAGAAGATAACTTGATTTATAATGGGGGATTTTCCTTAGTCAAACCCCTAGTTGGTATTTAAACCTTGAAAGAGATAAAATTTGCATAAAACCCTAGCCCTAAGTGTGTCTAAGAATAGGAAGTCTGAAAATAAGATGCAACCCTATTCTAATGTGTAAGAATAAGATGCATAAACATATTTAGAACAATGCAAGACTCATTCTAAGAGAGATTAAATCACATTAGAAATGAATCTAAATGAAATGAAAACCTTCCTTAGGCCAAAGATAGAGAGAAAATAGTAGAAGGAATCACTTTGAAAACAAGTCTTTAGGGTTGATTTGATGACTAGTTGCATCTCCTCAGCCTAGATTTCTCCATGATTCACCATAGGCATCTATGATAAACCCTTTCCAATATAAGATCTTGAACAAAAAGTGAGCTTGAAGACCTACAAAAACCCTAGTTTTCTGCTCTAAAGCTTCAACTTTGTTGTAGATAGACTAATGAAACTTCTTGTGAAAGATATTTGGCTCTTGATTCTTGAATTTGCTTGATGAAAATGACTTAATGTTATGAAAAATGACCTAAAAACATGTATTTATAGGAATTAACATCGGATTACTCATTATTTTATCTTCATAGTCCGACATCCCTCAATAATTTGAATTAAGTCAGTGATTTTCCTGCTCAAAAGTGGAAAATACCTCAAAAGGGACTAAGTCACCACCCTGGGCGACTTAGTCCCACCAGGGATTTTCAAGGTTGGTTTCACGAAATTTGAGTGGTTTGAATGCTTCTTTTTAGGATTTTTTATGATTTGTGAATGTAATAGGCCTTAAAGTCCAAAATGATGAGCATTAGGGGCCTATAAATGCAGTTTTTAAGGGGTGATTAATGCAAGGGTGTCTAAAATAGGACCAAATTATTCACAAAATTGTCTCTTTCTTCAAGAGTATATAATTTCTGGTGACACATAAAGCCCCTAATTTAGCACCCATATGACTCTATGTGCATATGTAAGCTAAAGGACTCTAAACAATATGCTTTACTATATAAGGATACTCATTGAAAAGATGAGAGAATGAAGCCCCCAGTGTAGTTATCTACAAAACCACAACATTAGGAACCACATCCTACAAAAAAATTCGTTAATTTTCCAAAAATCCTTTTGTCTAACTTCTAGAAATCAAATTTAAGGGTAGATGTATGCCCGCCTTGATTCGGCTTGCTTTATGAAGGTGGAATCAAGGTAGCAATCGAGCCACATCAACTAAGAAACTTCATATCATAGGACATTTCCAAGTACCATGCCACATAACGATAGACATTTGATGATGTTGGGTGCGGAATCATGATTCCAATGCATCAAACAACATTGAAAATGGGGTTCCCTAGCACTTGTTATGGTGGTTTGAATAAAAAGCACTTTATTAACACTAAGATAGGAAAAACCCTAATGTGATGCAAAAGAGTAAAAATAGTGAAGAGAGTTTAAAGAGGTTAAAGTGAAGTATTTGGTCATGTACTATTGCATTTTACCTTCTTGTATCTTGAGAGTGACGAGTGAGACGCAAAGATGTCAAGCAAACGAGATTACAAACCTATGCAATTGGATGTTCTCTAGGACTAGGTGACACATGACGAGCGTCAGCATGAGGTGAGTCGATTTTTCTACCCGAGTTATGTGTTTATGCAATTATTTAATGATTTTTATGCATATCTAGGTTAATTTAGGATCTTTGAAAAAAAAGTTCACAAATTGTCCGCCTTTTTTTGCGAAGTGTCCCATTTGTTCGCAAAGTGTCCCTTTTGTTGACAAAGTGTCCACTTTTTCACAAAGTGTCATGTTTCTTCATGAAGTGTCTGAAAAGGGTTATAAAGTGTCTAGGGCCTTTAGGAAATCACACTAGAAGAGCAATAGTACACTTGCATGATGAATAATGTAAAAATTAAAGATATTAGATGAGTTTTACAACATATTGTTGTGATTTTGATAGGTACCCATCCGATCACGACAACGGCTAGGGGGAGATAGTTGAGCTTCTTAAGAGATTTAGCCCCATCACTTTTAGTAGAGGAGATGAAGCACCTTCAGGCTATAGGCATCTATTGGGCATACCTCATGCCTCCAATGAGGTACCACGATGCTATGTTGATGGCTCTTTGCAAGTGTTGGGATGTAAATACATGAACATTCCATCTGCCGATAAGGGAGATGACGATCACCCTAGAGGATGTACACCATATTCTTCATGTTTTGATTTGGGGAGAGTGGGTACATTTCTGGAGAGACTGCACCTTCCATGAGCATAAGGCTGATTTACAGTATTGTCTAGATGGTCTAGTTCATGATTATCGGGTGAGAGGGCAGATTGATCTGCCAATGCTATTATATTCACGAGTGCCAGTAGTTAGAAGGATTATGATGCATACTGTAGCACTAGTTATCATCCCTGATGGGTGGGCAATGCACCTCGAGGGAGGAATAGTCCATTTGATTCAAGGGATCGTAGAGCATCACACGATGTATGCCTGGGGTCGGTGTATCTTGGCACTACTATGATCTTGGGCGATTTGTATTCTGGGAGGTAGAAAGTATGGTGCATTACACACTTCTATAGGTGTGGTTCCTAGAACATATTACATGTACCAGACCAGTCAACTACCCATGTGCTACAACAATAGGGTATCCTCGGGCTTTCGACTATCCTCTACGATAATTATGGTAGTATGGTGATTTTCATTTTTGGAGAGTATGATTTGACCGACTAGAGGAGGATGAGATCTTATGGAGAACTTATCAGCTGATGCTATAGTGATGAGATCATACTAGATAGTTGAGGAGACTGCAGTTGGATAGATTTATGGTTGGCCGACATGATCATGTAGTACATCCATTTTACTATGATCGAGTCATGTGACAATTTGGACAGGTTTAGATACCACCCCGAGCATGATCCTCTTTCAGGAGGTTAGTGTGGAGTGCCCAGAGACCAGGTGATACAGTGCAACTCACTCTAAACCATGTAGCTAAGAGTGACCCTGACTTCTTTGATCACGACTAGCCACCAGTCTTCGATGTAGATAACGTTAGTGCCATAGGGGATTATGAGGAGTGGTGGATGGTGACACGACCAACACTGATATTCCTAATGGATGAGCCAGTGGGAGATGCAAGTCCACTACTAGATGAGGGAGATGATAAAGAGGATAGGGCCAAGGAGACATGCTACAGGGTTGCAAATATATTCACTGATGTTATTGATGATGAGTATGATGAGGATGTAGATCCAAGATTATGATGGACAGGAGGGAGAAGATGAGGATGATGAGGACGAGGAGGACGATGAGGAGGAGCCACCCTTAAGTGAGAGTGATGAGGCAACAACTGAGGATCGACACGAGTGGGGAGATTCCTCTCCCATCCATATGACGAGATCAAGAGCTGCAACAAACACCAGTACCCATAGTCGAGGAGAGGCTAGCACATCTTCCATGCCCCCTGCATAGGATGATGTCGAGATTGCTCATCATACTAGTGATATAGGTGATTATATTTTATTTTATGCATGTACTTTTAGTGCTTATGCTCTTTATATATATATATCATGATGATGTGTATTTTTTCTACCTTATAGGAGTGACGAGAGACTAGGGGGAGCTCTACCATTAGGTAGCTGCAAAGCTAGTGCCAGCATCCGTTGATGAGGAGGAGATGGACTCAAATTACGTGCCCCCACCTATCATGGAGGAGGATCCAGAGTCATACCATTCACAAGGCTATGAGAAGCTATTGAGAGTGTACGAAGATGACTTCACCAAGCTGAGACTATAGGACAATCATCCCAGACTCTAGTAGAGGTTGAGAGATTACAAGTAGAGGTAGTACGACTACAAGCGGAGAGGAGGCAGATAGTAGGGGAGCATCGGGTGGCCCTTGGATGGATACAGGGCCTAGAGTTTGCACTCAGGTTCAGTGAATTGTGGTCACGATCACATATGACCATCTCCTGATGTCCTGCTACCAGATCACGAGCACCAGAGCCCAAGGGGTCTAGTTTTCACAGACCTCAGTAATATTGTGTATTGTGATGATATGTACATGAAACTTTATATATATATATATATATGAGCATTTGATGTTTTATGATTTGTCTTAATGTTTTTGAATGTTAAATGGCAATGTGATTAAGTAAATAACCTTTGCAAGATTACTTTATTAACGTCTTCATGATTTAACTAAGTCTATGTGATCTAATTAAAACTTATTACAATTTCTTTTTAGATACAACATAATTATTGAGTATGTTATGCTAAATTAAATGATGTAACTTATCATAACACACAAGATGAATTTGAATAGTATGAAACCTAAAGTAATTAAATAATCACTTTAGTGCTCAAGACATACACATGATGGGTTTTTAAAGAATGAAGCAATGTGAAAGCATATAGGATATGAACCCATAACTTTAACATCACTAATTTATCATTCATACTATTCAAAAGGGATTAGACATAATACCGACAAAAAATGTGTGACATTAATATGTTCCTTAAGGGGTGTGCCATTGAGTTCTATTAAGACATACGCACCAGACCCAAAGCTTTTGTTTACTATATATGGTCTTAACCAATTAGGACTAAATTTTCCTCTTTCATTGGGGTCAACGTTGAAATTACGCTGATTTGCAGATAGAACTAAGTCACCCTTGTGAAATGTGCGAGGGATAATGTTGAGATTGTAATAGCGTTGTTTCCTTTTACAATAAGCTTGGAGATGCTCAAGAGCGTTAATGTATTGTTCATCGAGCATTTCAAGTTGGTGAAATATTTCTACCTTATAAGTGTTGTTTTCAACAAGGCCTTGAAGAGAAATATGTAATTTTGGGATTTCTAACTCCAAGGGTATGATTGCCTTAGTACCATATACTAGGTTATAAGGTGTGGCTCCAGTGGAGGATTGAACACTTGTGTGGTAAGCCCAAAGCACATAGTGCAATTGTGTGTGCTAGTCTCGATGATTATTATTAACAATTTTCTTCAAAATTTGTTCAAGGAATTTATTAGTTGATTCGACTTGACCATTAGATTTTGGGTAATAAGGTGTCAAAAAATGATGTTTGATTTTAAAGGTCTCCAAGAATTTCTTCACATCATTATTCTTAAATGGTGTTCCATTATCAAAGACTAATGCAGAAGGGAGTCCAAAATGAACAATAATGTACTCTAGGATGAAATGACATATTACCTCAATGGTTGTAGAGCTAAGAGGAATAGCCTCTACCAATTTTGTGAAGTAATTAGTTGTAGTTATGATAAACATATGTCCAGCAGAAGATGGTGGCGAGATTTTTCCAATTATGTCCAACCCCCATATAAAGAACAACCAAATAGGGATTTGGAGACAGAGCTCAGAAGCAGGAGCATGAAGTAAATTGCTATGTTCTTGACATTTGTGACATCGCTTAACATACACATAACAATCTTTTTCCATATTTTTCCAATAATAACCTGTATGAATGAGTTTTTGTGCTAGGGTATTTTCTCTAAAATGACCTCCACAACTGCTTGCATGAGCCTGCTCGAGGGCCATATTGATTTCCGAATCCTTAAGACATCTAAGTAAAATTCCATCAAAGGACTGTCTATATAAAACACCGGCAAGGATTATGTATTTGGTGGCTAATTGTTTTAAACGAGCTCAGGTGTTATTTGTTATAGGTTTAGGAATGGTACCATCTTTTATATAATTATATATGGAATCATACCATTCACTCAAATCATTCTTGGTTGTTGTTAACACATCTATAGTATTATTAGTGATTGAAGGTTTCAGGATTGGGTGAACAATGAATATAACATCCTTTGAAGGATCTGGGGGAGATATACGAGAAGCAACACTCGCCATTTCATCCACATGCCAATTATCTTTTCGTGGGATGTTATCAATGGTGAATGAGTTAAATTGTGCCAGAAAGGTCATTGTAAGATCCTTATATAATGATAAGTTATCATGTTTAGCTTGATAGAATCTATTTATTTGTTTGATCACTAATTGTGAATCACCAAAGATCTTAATATCTTTAATGCTCATGATTAAAGCAACACGTAATCCAACAATTAAGGCCTCATATTTAACAGTGTTATTCGTAAATAGGAAATTTAATCAATAGGACAAGGGAATAGACTTTCCTTCAGGCAGAACCAATATCACTCCAACAGTAGAGCCTGTTCTACACTTGGATCCATCAAAATATAATTCCCATGTAAAAACTTCTATTGTCAACACACTATCATTAGGAAAAGAATCATTTCTGAGTAGTGCCAAAGGAGAAGGAGCAACAACTAAGTGGTCAGTCAAGGCTTGAACTTTAATTGATTTTTGTAAAAAAAAATTAAGCTCAAACTCAGTCAACAACATAACCCATTTAGCTAAACATCCCGATAAGTCTATTTTGTTAAAAAGATGTTTAAGAGGATCAAATTTTTTCATGACTTGTATCTCTACATTTAATAAATAATGTCGTAACTTACTAGTGGCGAATACAAGAGCTAAACATGTTTTTTCAATTGGGGTGTATCGTGTTTCATAATCGATTAAAGTTTGACTAATGTAATAAACAAGATGTTCTTTTCCATTATCATCGTGTTGAGCCAACAATGCTACAAGAGCATGAGTTGATGCAGTTATATAAAGGATGAACGGTTTGTTAGGCACAACGGGTTGTAAAAAGGATGGAGTTGCAAGGTATTCCTTCAAACTCTCATGGTCTATTTACAATCCTCATTCCAATCAAAAGGCACATCCTTCTTGAGGAGATGTGTGAAAGGTAGTGTTTGATTTGTTAAAGAGCTGAAAAAATGACAAATGGCTTGAATTCTACCTTGTAACGTGCATAATTGAGAAATGTTCCTAGGAGGTGGCATGTTTATGATAGCATCGATTTTCTGTGTCCACCTCAATGCCTCTGTGAGATATGATAAATCCTAAATTTTTTCCACTATCTACTCCAAAGAAACACTTTTTTGGATTGAGTCGCATGTTGTATTTATGCATACATTGAAATATTTGTCGAAGGACATTCACATTGTCTTGCCTTGTTAAAGATTTAGCAAGGATGTCATCAACATAATCTTCCAAGATTTTGTGTATGTAATCATGAAATATCAATGTCATTGTTCTTTGATAATTTGCACCTGCATTCTTTAATCTAAAAGGCATCATAACCCAACAAAACGTTCCCCAAACAGTTGTAAATGTTGCCTTGTATTGATCTTTTGGGTTCATGAAGATTTGATTATAGCCAAAAAATCCATCTATGAATGACAACAAAGCATGTCCTGCATTTGAATCCATGATCATGTCAATATTAGGAAGGGGAAAATCATCTTTTAAGGAGGCTTTATTTAAGTTACGAAAATCTGTACATATTCTAATATGATTATTTGGTTTAGCAACTGCAACAATGTTTGAGATATAAGGAGAATAATCAATAGGGAAAATGAAATCTGCATCAAGGAGTTTTTCAAGTTCTCCTTTAACATGCAAGGCTATCTTAGGATTCATCTTTCGTATCTTTTGTCGAACATTCTTAGAATTGTTTGCAAGAACAAGGTTATGTGTTACTATTTTCAAGTCTATTCCTGGCATATTTGAATATTTCCAAGCAAAATTTTTAGGAAAATCATGGAGCAAGGTTCTAGTATCCTCTTGCTCTTCATCATCAAGGAACTTCCCAATATTAATGACCTTTTCTTTATCATCTATGTCCATTGGTATATCAATTGTATCTCCTAAGGGGAGTGCATTTGAATTAGGAGACTCAAGAGCATACGGTTCCATGCTTGTGTTTGTCTCATTAGTATCAATATCTTTTGGTTGGGTACTTAGCATAGCGTAGGTAAATTTTCTTTTGGAAGAAAATGGCTTATCAGAAGCACCTAACATTTGTTTCAAGGATTCATCACTTTCAACATACTCCCATGATGGTGGCGAGTCCATATCGAGAAATTCAGGATGATTTAGCATAAGATTGGTTCTTCGTTTACATGTGATGGTGTTGATATTGAGCAATGGTCGTTGAGTTGCTTTTGTTGTCTTAGAAAAGGAATATCTGAAACCAGTCTTTTTTTTCTTATGTATTAGGTTCTATAGGAACTCGAATGCCTTGTTCATTCTTTCCACATCCTTTACCATTGCATCCCAATTGTTTCACTAGCGCATAGCCTTTCCCATAAAGTCTTTCCATTTCCTTCGGGTTAGGAGGATGTTGATAATCTATCTCATCAAAATTAATTGTGTATGTTGTATTTTCTTCCAAAGGGGATGAGGTAGATATTTGAGAAGATTCTTCTGAATTTTGAGTTGACATAACCGTTGGTTGTTCTTGTTTGTCATCTTATTTTCACGTGATTATGTATTCATCCATAAATGAAGGTGTGAATTCTAATGTACCCCAATCATCATCTAGAAAATTAGACACAGGTTCTTCTTCTAGTTTGCTAGTCTCAAAAGGTGCTATGTGAGATGTTGGAATTAATGTGTTTAGAGGACTGGTTCCTTTTCAAGTTGTAAGCAACTTTAAGGCTTGGGGTCTATTTCAACTTGATAAAATTTGATGTTATAGAGATATTTCATTATTCGATGAAGGGTCAAAGGCACCGCATGCATCTCATGAATCCATGGCCTTCCTAAGAGAAGATTATATGCAAGATCATAGGGCATGAAATGAATAGGAGTTTTCAAGGTAGCCACTTTGATTGTGATAGGTAAAGTGATTACACCGAGTGGTTGATTTGTAGTATTGTCAAAGCATCTAATAGATAAGGAATTAGGTTTGATTTGCAATTTATCCACACGTAATCAATCTAGGAGCTTTACACTGCACACATTAAGGGAAGAGCCATTGTCAACAAGGGTTCATTTGATGCCTATTGTAGTGTATTGAGAAATGATCATAAAGGCCCCATTTTTCTTCCTTAATTATAATGGAGGGAGCTCATGTTGATGAAAGGTAATGTCTACATTAATTGCATTCATTCATTTTATACGAGCTGCCACATCATTTGCATTTGTACCAGGAGGAACCACTATTTGTTGCAATGTTATTTGAAGCATTGAATGATAATTTGGTGAATTCTAAAGAAGATCCCAAAGGGATATATTTGTAGGAGTATTCTTAAGTTGTTCAACAAGATCATACTCCCTAAGGTGTGAATTTAAGCGAGGAGCACTAGGCAAGATGGGATTTGGTAAAGGTAAGGATGATGGATTGGGTTGTTGTGGTTGCAGATTATTTCTAGTGTAATGTGTGTGTGCAACAATATCATTTTGAGGTGGGTAAAGGGTAAACTCAGGTTTAGGTGGATGTTGAGGTTGATGTGAAGGTGGGTAAAGGACAAGTTGAGGTTGAATTACATTGACATATTTTGTGTTAGGTTTCTCACAACAAACCTTAGTGTATGGATTTAGTCAGATGAAGTCCTCAAGGGATTCATCTAACATATCAATGCCATCACTACTAAAAGGTTTGGGAGATAAGTTATCATTGGATGGTTTGGGTTTGTCATCACAAGCCTTAGTGGATGAACTCAGAGAGAGGAAGCCCTATAGAACTTTATCTAACTTATCCAAGTCATCACTACTAAAAGTTTTGGATGATATAGTTGTCCTAAAGTGAAACATTATTTTTATTGTTTCATTTGATTATTGAATGGTTTTTTTTTTCTTTTTCTGATGAATCTGAACTAAATGAACTAGGAACTAATGTTGAGAAGAAAAATTGTAAAAATATAATGCTATCTAGAATTTCCATTAAAGGAAATGATACTAATGCTAATAATATGAATGTAACAAAAAATAACTTAACAAAAATAGAAAAGTAATTGAAACAAACACTTGAAGAAACTAGAAATAGAATGTTGAAACGCAGATGCAAAATGTGTACTAGGACTAAGTCGCCCAAGGTGGTGAATTAGTCCAAGTAGGGTTATTTTTTAAGTTGTTCTAATTTTTTTGATGGATACTGATGTGTTATGTACTATACCATGCAAATCTACAGTTCAAATGCATAATTTCACTATTGTGCAAGGAAATGGAATGCAATAATGCAAGCTTAAATGAGCTTTTCACTAATGCAAGGTTTAAAACCCTAGGATGCAAAGTAAACAATGCAACACCTAATGCAATGTTGATGCAGGTTATATCTAGGATGCAAATGCAAATGAAATCAGAAAGGAAATGCTCAAAATTAAGGTTCACCAAAATGTGGACACTGATTTTGGGTGTCCAAGATGTTCTAGCACTTCAAGGATTTTTCACCTAAAAGGAGAGAAATGGACCCAAAATGCTAATGTCTACACTTAAGATTAATGTAAATAGGGATGTAGTGTATCTAAATATGATTTCTAAATGTAATAAACTGAAAAAGAAATATTTATTGATGTCAAATCCAAGAAATGTAAAGTGCTGGAAAACACACTATGATATGGAGAATGATAAAATGAATGCAGTAAAGAACAAAATAAAGATGCTAAATAGAAACTATGCACCTATAAATTGATGAAGAGCATAATGGATATTGTAGAGACCTTTGAAATTCTGAAAAAATTGATTTCTGAGCCAACTGGGACACTTACGCCAAGCTAGGCAACTTAGTCCTAGATCAGGGAAACTGTCTAGAAAGTTGTTTCTGCCAAATGGGTATTTGAAGCATAAAATCTCTAAAAAACTAGTGCAGTGGGACTAAGTCACCATTGTGGGAAACTTAGTCCACTTTCGATTTTCTACAAATACAAAAGTAGAAATGGAAGCCCACAATCTGCACTATGTTTTCTGACGAAAACCCTTATCCAAATCTGCAAAATAATCTACAAAATAGAAGATAACTTGATTTATAAGGGGTTTTCCTTGGTCAAACCCCTAGTTGGTATTTAAACCTTGAAAGAGATAAAATCTGCATAAAACCCTAGCCCTAAGTGTGTCTAAGACTAGGAAGTCTAAAAATACGATGCAACCCTATTCTAATGTGTAAGAATAAGATGCATAAACATATTTAGAACAATGCAAGAGTCATTATAAGAGAAATTAAATCACATTAGAAATGAATCTAAATGACATGCAAACCTTCCTTAGGCCGAATATAGAGAGAAAATGGAAGATGGAATCACTTTGAAAAAAAGTCTTTAGGGTTGATTTGATGGCTAGTTGCATCTCCTCAACCTAGATTTCTCCATGATTCACCATAGGCATCCATGATCAACCCTTTGCAATGTAAGATCTTGAAAAAAAAGTGAGCTTGAAGACCTGAAAAAACCCTAGTTTGCTGCTCTAAAGCTTCAACTTTGTTGTAGATAGACTAATGAAACTTCTTGTGAAAGATATTTGGCACTTGATTCTTGAATTTTATTGATGAAAATGAGTTAATGTTATGAAAAATGACCTAAAAACTTATATTTATAGGAATTAACACTGAATCACTCATTATTTTATCTTCACAGGTTGACATACCTTAAGAATTTGAATTAAGTCGGTGATTTTCCTACTCAAAAGTGGAAAATACCTCTATGTGCAAGTGTTTTTTCTTTTTATCTATTCTAAACAATGCAAAACTAAACTAGAAATGCAAAATGAAAACACTAGACCACCTCAACGATTAGCCTAAGGAAAACAAAAAAGAAAAATAAAGATAAATGATTATACCTTTCTTTTGTATCGATCTCCTTGGTTGGCCTTTGATGTAGCTTGATGTGTAAGCTCCTTGGATGGAAATGTGATAAAAGGGTGGAGATGCAATGGAAGATACCAATGGCTAAGATGGATGGAGAATGGATGCAAAAGGATGTGATAAAAAGCTTATGGAATGCAAGTATGAAAGATCAAATGAATTAGGATCATAAGTTTGTTACAAATGCATGAGGTATCTAAATACATGAGAAGAGGGGGGGTGTTTATAGAAGAAGTTGAATTCTCTAGAGAATTCAATGATCAAGATTGAGCTACCATGGACAAGATGAAGGGCTATGGTGAGTTGACGAATCACAAGAACTCATATGTTGACATGTGGAGGGTGAGGTGTCCAAGGGTATGATGAGATGGAAAGAGGTATAAGTGAGGTGGAAGAAGGACAAATGATGTGGAAGAAGGACATGTACTTTGAAAGTACCTTGGGGAATGAGAATATTTCCTCAAAAAAGAACTTCTTGTCCCCAAGTGAGAATGAAAGTGACACTTGAGGAATTTTAGAATTCCTCAAAAATCTCCACGGGGAAGAGGAAAGTAGTTGGAGAAATAAATGTGAATTAAAAATTCACATGATTGGAAGAATCTAATGGATAAGACAAGGTTCCCAAAAAGGTAGGATTTTGAAACATGTGAGTGACATGACAAGTCAAAGGTTCTAGAAGACTTGGACATATGTGAGTGATGTGACAAGTTAAAGGTTCTAGAACTTACATAGGAATAAGGAGAGTCTTGGAAGGATAAATGTGAATTAAGAATTCACATGGGGAAGAGAGGAATCTTGGATGAATAAATATGAATTAAAAATTCACATGGGGAAGAGGGTCAATGCTAAATGTGGAATATGTAAAGGTTGACCAAAAATGTATGCTAAATGTGGCAAGATGATTAGATTAAGGTGTTGCAAATACATGATTAAGGAAAATTAATTGAGGGATTAGAAGCAAGTGGAAGATTATGGAGGATGTGACATTAATCTTGATTAAGGAGTGCACATCCTAATCATAGAAAAGTTAACTTAATCCAGATTAGAAGATGATTATGGAGGATGTGACAAGGAGAGAGAAAAAAGGAAGAATTTAAAATTGATTTTATTCAAAAAGGTCAAATGACTAAATTAAATAAATTGATATGTTTATTTAATTTAGAGAGGAAAAGGTGTAAGGAAAAGTATATAATTGTTGAATTAAATAATTTAGGGACCTTAGACAGAAGGAAAAATAGTAATTAAATAAATCGTTTAATTAATATTGACAAAATAGATGAATAAGGTAGATTAGTTTGACCATGTGGGAGTGGTCAAATCTGGATGTCTACATTTTTCCCCTCTTCGAAATATTGTTAGAATAACAGTATTTCGAAGAAAAGAAAATGCAGTTGACTCTATAGAGGAAGCGACTAGAAAATGATATTTTAGCATGGAAGAGGTTGCATGAGTTTCCAAAATAGAGGAAAATGTAGGGAGATGCCCCAATCTTGCAAGGGAGTGACCATGACAGAGGAATGGGGAAGATGGTAGGGTATGCCCCCTTGACAGGGCGAATGCGGAAGAAAAAGGATCCCCAAGTGACTTCTCAATAGGAAGAAATGGAGGGCACAGTTGGATAGAGCTCGAAAAACTAGGTAGGTTTGGCTTTTGAATGAAGTTGATTGGAGATACAGTTTGCAAATGGCAGCCCCGGGAAGTTAGGGAATTAGTTGAGCTAAAATAATTTTAAATAAAGGGGAAAAAATACCCTTCACTTAAAAGGGGTAAAAAGGGAGGGAAAAGTTATATAAGGTAATTTAAGAAATTACCACTCCTCATTTGCATTGTAGCAGTTGAGAGAGAGAGAGAGAAGAGGAGAGGAAGGAGACGAGGAGATGGGATCTCAGAGGATTACAACTCAGATATCCATCGGGGGGATGAGGTGCGGTGATTTTACCATAAGCGCGCAGTTCCATGCCAAGTTAGAGTTAAAACCCTTACTGGTGATTTTAAGAATTTTTAATGTATTTTTTAATTTTTATGCTTATTTGAAAAGTTGGGTTTTGTTTTTGGGATAGTTTAGAAAAGTGGGTTGGGGGCAAAAATTTTATTTCACCGAATGGGTGGGAAAAATTGGTAGTTAGAGACATGGGAAGGGGGGGGGTGAAGTTTCCCAATCAGAGGGTAAATACACCCCAAAAATTGAAAAAAAAATGCTTAAGATGGGCAGGGGGGAGACTAGATAGGGGAGGCACGTCCCTGGGTTACGATTGTTCAGGGTGGATCTGCCTCGGGCCTGGGTGGGTTCACCCCATACAAGAGCGGGTCCGCCCAGGATGGGGCATGTTTTCCCTAGATAGGGGCGGGTCCACCCCGGGCAAGGGCGAGTCCGCCCTGCGTTGGGGTAGGTCCTCCCCAGACGAGGGTGCGTCCACCCGAGTGCTGGGCGAGCTCACCCCGAGCTCCAGGTGTATTCGCCTCGGGCTCATGGCGAGTCTACCTCGTTCCAGGGTGCATCTGCCTCAGATGAGGGTGGGTCTGCCAGGGCGCCGAGCGAGCTCCCCTTGAGCTCGAGGTGAGTCTGCCCCAAGCTTGGGGCAAGTTCGCCTACATCGGGGTGGGTTCGCCCTGCACCAGGGCGGGTCCGCCCCGGACGGGAGCAAGCTCACCCTGAGCTTGGGGTGGGTTCGCCTTGAGCTCAGGGCAGATCCGCCCATCAACCAGGGTGGGTCCACCTCGGAACGGGGCGATTGCGCCCAAAACTAGGGGGAACCCAAGGGGAGGGAAGAAACTAGAAGAAATGAAAGATGAGGTAAAAGAAGAAAAAAAATTAGCAAAAATGATTTCTCGAGGCTGGGAGAGGAAAAAGAAAAGGTAAATGGACTGACATGTGGGTTATTATGGATGTAGAGTTTTGACTCACTGTGTACCCATGAGAGACACTCAGAGGTGTTGGCGGCAACTACAACAACCATGACAGGAGTGGATCACCATGCTTTGGAGCAGGCAGGGTTGCTTCATTTCTTAGGGTACCTGACGACCAAAGCGCATTGGGCTATGTTTACAACATTAATAGAGAAATGGAGCTCAGCAATGTCGACATTCCATCTTCCGACAGGGGAGATGACAGTGACATTGGAGGATGTGTGGCAGATTTTGAGGCTGCCCATAGCAGGGCGTCTAGTGAGTGAGACGACATCAAGGGGGAGGAGCTGGATGACACCATACATGTGTTGTTTGGGCGAGATGACCTACCTGTACAGAGAGGACAGTTGGATGTGGATCGATGTCTATCATTGAGGGTGCTACCATTACCACTTTATCTATGTGGACTAATCAGTGGATTACTACTGCCAAACCGAAGCAAACATTTCTGCAGTCTGAGATTTATGGAGGTGATTTGACATATTGTCAAGGTGAGGGAGGGATAGTTTACATGGGGTGCATGTGTTCTAGTGCAA
Source organism: Sequoia sempervirens (assembly GCA_007258455.2). NCBI lineage: Eukaryota > Viridiplantae > Streptophyta > Pinopsida > Cupressales > Cupressaceae > Sequoia > Sequoia sempervirens. The sequence continues at coordinate 200,142,623 of VDFB02086081.1, read as the reverse complement.
CTTTACATAAACATGCATGTCATCTGCTACTGGGAGGTGCTTAGCATGACACATGTGATGCTATTGCAGGTGTGGGCCTGGGAACACATTAGTGTCGCTAGGCCAGGGATAGTGAGGGCAGGACGGGTGGATGATACAATGCATATAGCTTGGTGGTATGATTAGGATGAGGGCTAGGTTTTGCATCATGAGGGCCAGGGGGATGTAGACAGATGGAGGACTTTGGATGACATTCAAGAGGAGCATATATTGTGGTGGCCATATATGTTTTGACGATTTACAAGATGGAGGGAGGATGAGGCTAGACAATGAGACAAATTCATGACCAGGTGCTTTTTAGTCGGGAGGGAGTCTCGTATAGTGGAGGCGAACAAGCCATACAGAGTGGCTAGACAGTTTGGCATTGTGCAGGATATTCCGACGGGTTCTGACATGTTCTGACGGATTAGTCAAAAGCGGCCATGGGGGGAGCCGATTTCTTTGAGATTTGCTAGAGAGGACTGGTAGAAATTACATCTAGTGCCCTACCCAGGGAGGGGTGTTGGGGAGGTAGATATAGGGGTGACAACCTGATATGCTAGATGGTTCCGCAAACATCGGTGGGACATGATTACACTAGAGGAGCCTATTGTGGGGGCCTTAAGGTTTGGATCAGAGGATGCGCGATGATTGGACAGTGAGGGAAGAGAGAGGAGGGGATAACAATGGTGAGGATAGGAGGTAGGTGGGGTAGTAGGGGGATGCAGGGGCTGTAGGACATCAGGGTGGAGGATAGGGTGAGATCGGGGTCACATGACAACTAGAGAGGAAGAGTAGGAGGAGACAACAGAGGATACATAAAGGGAGGATGGAGGCAGAGGAGGAGATGGATGCAACACAATAGGGCAATGAGAGAGCGTTGTAGGTTGAGATGGTGGATGTGCCTGAGGTGGAGGTGGGAGATGGGGGACAACAGAAAGGCGTAGGGAGTAGAGGATAGTGAAGGAGAGCTCAGGTGGAGAGTAGGACTGAGTAGGATTAGGATGAGGTAGGGATGGAGATGAGGGAGGAGGGGACATGGGTTGCAGGATAGCTAGTGAGGGTGGAGAGGAGGAGCAAAAAGTGGAGGAGGGCCTAGGAAAAGATTAGAGCTGAGTAGGAGCCAAAGATGGGGATGGGTGAGGTGAGAGATGAGCCTGAGCCGAAGGTGAGATTTGTAGGATGATAGATGAGGGTGGGGAGGAGGGGACAACCGAGGAGAGTTCAAGTGAGGATTGGGGCTGAGTAGGAGCATGAGGAGGCATGGGTGGATGCTATGGATGTTGATGATTGTGTGGTGGAGCCATTGGTAGTGGTACTAGGTGCAATAGCTGAGGACCCTGTTGTATTGTTGAGGGGGGCCCAGGTGAGGCTATAGATGACAAAGTAGAGGTTGAGGGCTGTAGAGGCGGAGGTGCATATATTGTAGGTGGAGGGATAGAGGGATTATGGTTTCATTGTGGATCACCTGACCTCACAGGTACATGACGCAGAGAGAGACAGAGATGATCTGCGAATAGAGGTACAAGGAGTACGTGGTGAGCTAGCCAGGGTGACTTGGGATTGGGATAGACTACATGAAATGATGACTATAGCACAGGCCAGGGGACAACAAGAGCCTGAA